>OY783192.1:21323121-21525621 GCA_963678675.1 Xiphydria camelus | reverse complement strand
CAGGACTGTTGAGAATCATGGATTTCAGCTAAGACTATTTCTTGATTTACATCAGATGTTTTGGTGGCTTCATTTGATTGGTGGCATTGATCTGACACTGGTGCAGCAGTAAAACTCAGCGGTGATTCTTTGGATTTAATTATATCATTTATCGAATGTTTTCTTGATGATGGTACTGGAGATTTGATCAGAGTCATTGGTGACATCGAAATTGGTGACATCGAAATTGGTGATTTAAATGATGCACCAGATGCACATAAAGTGTAAGATTTATTGGTATTACGCCAAGTGTCCATATCGATGTATGTTGGTGATGAAGTTGGTGGAGTACTATAAGAACTCCTCACTGGAGAGACAAGTCTCCCTGGCCATCGTGAGTTACTATTTGAGTTGACATCAATGGAAGAGTTCATGTAAGATACGTATGATGATGAAGATGTCGATAAATTTTCATTCGTATTGACAAATATTGTTGATGGTGAGTTTAACCATGGTAGATTCAAATCATCAGTTTGACAATTAGCATAGTCTCGTGAAAATACAGGTGTAGCGTTAGAAATTAGAGGTATTGAAGTAGCTTGCATTTCAGGTATTGTCGACGTAATGTGATTGTGTGTAAATGTTGATGAAATAGTGGACGTTGGAGCTAATTCAGCTGAATCGGTGTTCCTCACTGTCAATGGAAATCGTGGATTTCTTGTCATCACTGGCGTGCCTTCTCGAATCTGAGACTCGACTTTGTCTAAATTTTCTTTTTGTAGCTTGAGTGTTTTATTTCTTGTGTTTGATAATGCCCTTTTTTCGTTTCTTGTGGTCCCCTGTTTTTACTTTTCTTTTCACAGACGTCTTTGGAGTAGGGACACTATTGCTGACATTATTCGAAGCTATTAAAATATTCATTTGCTCCACTGTCTTTTGGGAATCATTTTCATCTGAAATTTTAAAAACAAAATGTACTTTCGATTCAAGAAATATAAGCTATTAAATAACATATTCATTATTTGTTAGATTACAAAGTCTTCTTCTTATAGGTCGAATAAGAAGCAAAATAAAAAATAAAACCAAGATATTTTATTTCTATTCTCTCATGAGACGTTTCGGTCCCTATGTGGACCCTTCTTAGTCAATTTTTTATTAAAGTCTAAAACAGTACAATTTTTCTTTCCTTTTAAAAATCTTGATAAAACAAATCGTACAGTTATAAGTAATAACATTGAAAATAAGAGGACAATATAGATAATAAAATATATGTAAAAGATGCAATAAGTTAAAGAAAGAAAAGACCACAGTAATTTGTCATACACAGCATTGACAATTTTATAAAGTTATAAATAATAATAACAAAATATAAAAGGAATAAATGTTGATAAATTTAAATAATAAATACATGTAAACATGTAGGGTGTAGAAATAAATAAAATGAGAATAAATTGAAATAAAACTAAAGTAATAAAGCATCTTACCATTTACAACAAATATGTATTAATATATAACTTTATAAAATTTCAGTTGATGATAGACTGTCAGACCCTATGAATATACTTTGTCGTCCTTTAATGTGCTTTTATTAATATTGACATTAACATTTTAATATTTGACTGATTTAGTTGTTTCTTAAGGACGTAACAAATTTTTAAACTTATTTAATTAATCTTTATTTCTTATTAACTGAATTAGAAGTGTCTGACAGCTTGGATATATATTAATATACATATATTGTGTAAATCAGGAGTAGACGATTCATCCAGTCAGAACAGCGAATAAATAAGTAAACAAATAAATTACGTTTCAGCGGTCAAGTGTGTCGCCCTCTTCAGACATTTATTAACATGGATATATCGGTAGTATCACTAAATTAAATATATGTCCTTTGATGTATATAATCATTTGAGAATTGTATAAAAAAGATTTTTTTAAACACTTATAATTGATGGTGAAACCAGATAAAAACGGTTACAAATTTATACTTATTTACAATATTTACAAAAATTAAAATTAAAATTATTTACAAATTCGAGAGAAAAAGTTGTCAAATCTCATCGAGAGGTTATAGTGATTATGTACATCAAGGGACATATATTTAATTTAGTGATACTACCGATATATCCATGTTAATAAATGTCTGAAGAGGGCGGCACACTTGACCGCTGAAACGTAATTCATTTGTTTACTTATTTATTTACTGTTCTGACTGGATGAATCGTCTACTCCTAATTTACACAATATATTATTATTTGCACCAGTGACTTATTACTTATTCTATTGACATCTGAAGATTATTTATTTATTAATATTGTTTTGGGAAGGGTCTTTGTCACACTACAAAATTGGCAGTTCTCACTCCGTATAATTGGGACTACTAGGTTAGGTGTGTACAACGTTGGAAATACGACTGGCTATCGCGGCGAGGCGAGAGCCCACACAGGCATATACAGCCACACACACGGTCGGCATACCGGGCTGCATGGCGACAGGCGCATACCCATGCAGACTATACACTAACCACTATATGATAGAATTCAGTTCGGAACAAATATACATATTTGTTGTAAATGGTAAGATGCTTTATCACTTTAATTTTATTTAATTTTATTCTCATTTTATTTATTTTTGCTCCTACATTTATACATGTCTTTATTACTTAAATTTATCAAAATTTATTTCTTTTATATTTTGTTATTATTGTTTATAACTTTATAAAATTGTTAATGTTGTGTATGACAAATTTCTGTAGCCGTTTCTTTTTTTAATTTGTTGTGTCTTTTACATAAATTTTATTATCTATATTATCCTCTTATTTTAAAGTATTATTTTCAATGTTATTACTTATAACTCTACAATTTGTTTTATCAAGATTTTTAAAAGGAAAGAAAAATTGTATTGTTTTAGACTTTATTAAAGAATTGTCTGAGGAGGGTCCATATAGGGACCGAACCGTCTCATGAGAGAATAGAAATAAAATATCTTGGTTTTATTTTATTTTGCTTCCTATTCGACCTATAAGAAGAAGACTTCGTAATCTAGCATGAATTTGTGTTCGAAACTTATTTTCATAATATTAATTATTTGTACAATAGTGCTCACATATGCCTTGTACTTGAATTGCTGCAAACACATCGAATTGACTTTTGTTTTTCATTACAAGAAGCAACTTCAAGTACAAAGCATATGTGAGCATTATTGTGTTTACTGCAAATGGCGATGACTTATGGCCAGTGATGACAGTGTCAGATTTGATTAGTTTCGCACCACAACACTACAGCACATTGTCTCGTAGAAGTCATCTAAAAATTTGTTTTGTATTAAAGTTTCATCGTGTATTGCTCGAATAACAAACTCGAAGAGTGAGAGGTTATGTTACGGTATACCACCTTGGTGTTATCGAATACGCTGTTATTTCATAAAATGTCTTCTTAAAAAACACTTCTCACTGATGTCGACGTTTAGTAAAAGTCAATTTATTACAAATAAAATAAGATATTTGCAGAAAACTATCGCTGGCGTGGTGCGAAATGCTGTGGTCAGCTGTCCTTTCTTCTCCCAATGCTCTATTATTCTACTCCCTCAATGTCACTATTACGTCAGAAACATTACTTACGCTTGCGCTCCTTGACTCCTTGACGAGTATTTGAATTACCGTTAGAAAATGGCGTACAGAGTTACGTAGTTTCTATTGGTTTATTTTTTTTCAGATGCGCATGGCTAGACCTGGGTAGTTGGATCATGCGGACTACAGCAGCGACACCAAGCGTCAACGCCATTTTGCGCCGGATACGCAGTGACTCTAACCTAACTCTGTTTTCTCCGTACGGTGATAAACTGCATGTGTATACAATCCTCTGATTATTAATGTTAATTTGACGAAAATGTCGCATAATAAATCGTTTCATCAACTCGGTGCTCGGCAACAAGCTGCTCGCATTAATATAGCACGAGCTGGTTGTACGGGGAAAGAGTGAACTGCCGTGATTACTTCGTTTAACAAATATTAGGTTTTATTCAAACTAAAATCAGGGCACTAAAAACGGATTATCATAACGGATTAATGCGAGAAACTGAAATTCGTGGCGAAGATCGAAGTATATGCACGCGAGACTATCGTTACAATGACGACGGAAACAAAACTGTTTATTTTAACACTGGTCGCGATGACGCTGAGGCTCGCCTTTGTTTAACACTATATTCGACTAGATCGTGGTGGCGTTGAGATTTACCGCAAGGCGGTATTGCAAGAATTCGACTGGCTTCACGAAACAAGCGATTACGTTCGCAACCCATGGTTGTCAGAACATACCGCCCGCCTTGCCATCGCAGCCGATGGCGAAATTAGTTACATGTTACATTTCTTATACCTAGATAGTAATCAATGCCTAGTCGTCTGATAGCACCGGCAACACACACACCTTGGCAACAGGTCGTTTGATCCGTGACGTCTTTGTTTGGAGTGTCACGACTCGGACAAGACCGTCTGAACCTGGGTGTACTTCTACTACCTTCCCGAGGGGCCACACCGTTGGGGGGCGATTGTCATCCTTGATCAGGACGATCGTCCCGATTTTGATGTTTTCGCTGCGCTGCTGCCACTTGGTTCGATTGAGTAGCGATTGTAGGTATTCCGTCCTCCAGCGGGTCCAGAAATGATCCAACATCTGCCGCGTACGTTGCCAGTGTGACAGTCGTTGAACAGGCAGGTGCGTGAGAGACGGTTCCGGTAAAGTATTGATGGCGGCTCCGATCAAGAAATGGCCCGGGGTAATGACGACACTATCCGATGGGTCGTCGGAGAGTGTCCACAACGGACGCGAATTAAGTACTGCCTCGACTTGCGTCAGGAAAGTCGAGAATTCCTCGTAGGTTAACGAGGCGTTGCCGATGACTCTCTTCAGGTGGTATTTAACTGATTTTACCCCGGCCTCCCACTTACCACCGAAGTGCGGTGTAGAAGGCGGATTGAACCGCCATTCGGTCCCCATGGTTGCAAGGGTGTCGGCGAGTGCGGTCGATTCTGCAGTTGATTTTGTAAGTAGGCGCCGAAGTTCGGCGGCGGCACCAACGAAATTCCGCCCGCAGTCGCTGGTGAGTGTGGCGCAGATTCCCCTACGAGCGATGAACCGCTTATACGCGGCGATAAAGCCGGCTGAGGAATAGTCCGATACCAGTTCAAGGTGTATGGCCGACACGGAAAGACACACGAATATAAGTATGTAACCTTTATACGTTCTTTGCGTCCGGCCTCTGAAAGCTTTGATCGTGAATGGACCGGCGTAATCTACTCCCGCGTGCTGAAAGGGTCGAGATCGGGCAACGCGAGAGGGAGGCAGTTGGCCCATCTGTTGACTACTTACAACGGCGCGTTGGTGGACGCAGACGATGCAACGTCGAATGAAATCTCGAACAGGAACCCGTCCGCCAAGAATCCAAAACCGTTGGCGGATGGTGGCGAGAGTTACCTGAGTTCCGCCGTGTAATGTGCATCGGTGGCGGTGGTCGATGATTAGTGCGGCAAGTGTGCACTTTTGCGGGAGGATGACGGGATGCTTCTCGTCGAATGTCAGTTGTGCGTGTGCTAGTCTTCCGCCGAGCCGTAATATTCCCTTGGAATCGACAAGAGGCGTAAGTCGAGCCAGAGGGTGGCTGCGAGGAAGTCCTTTGCCGGAGGCAATACACTGGATGTCGTCATGGAAGTAGGCGTCCTGTGTAGCTCGAATCCAGAATACCTGAGCGTTCTCCAATTCCAGGGTAGAGATTGCTCCAGAGCTCGGAGTTATAGCCTTTCCGATACCAGCTTGAAGACGATGCACCGCGCGACTACACATCGCCGTAACTCGGAGGAGTTTCGTTAGGCTCGAGTACCGTTCAATGAGTTCCCACACCGCTGTATGCTGAAAAACAGAATGATGAGCGACGGTCTCCTTGCGTTCTTCTTGGTACATCGCTGGATCCTGAGCAGGCGCTGTAGATGGCCATCTATCACTTGGCTGGGATAGCCAAGCTGGACCCATCGTCCAGATTGGGTAGTCCTGGAGTTGCGATGGCAAGACACCACGGGATGCGAGGTCGGCAGGGTTATTGACCCCAGCCACGTGATGCCACTGCGCCCGAGAAAAATCTTGGATCTCCGTCACTCGGTTGCGGATGAAATCCTTCCACCGTGCTGGATGACTCTTGATCCACGAAAGGGTGACGGTGGAGTCCGTCCACAGATGGATGACCGTGTGGTCGAATCGCAGCACTCGACAAATCTGTCGAGCTAGACGTACGAGGAGGAGCGCGCCGCACAATTCCAGCCGAGGGATCGTTACGACCTTTAACGGAGCCACTTTGGTCTTGGCGGCTAATAGGGAAATTCGTACCTCGCTCCCGGACGATACCCGAAGGTACACGACGGCTCCTAATGCTGCCTTTGATGCATCTGAGAACCCGTGAAGTTCGACCGCAGCTGACGCTGTCTGGAGACCAATCCACCGTGGGATGGCGATGTTGGAAATGGACGGGAGCTGTTCGAGAAAGTCGCTCCACCGTCTTGAGTATGATGCCGGTAACTCGTCGTCCCAACCGAGTCCGAGCGTCCAAAGTTCTTGCATGAATATTTTTGCGGTGACGATGACCGGGGCAAGCCATCCTAGTGGATCAAAAAGTTGAGCGAGTTGCCGGAGAACCTGCCGCTTTGTGTAATGCGTTGAGATGGCGTATGACTGAGGCGTGAATGTGAATACATCCAACGTTGGCTGCCATCCTAATCCGAGCGCTCTAAAAACTGGATCTTGATCGAGCGCGAGGACTGTGGCGGTTTCCCGCTTCTCGGTTGAGATGCCGTCAAGCAGCTCGGAGTGACTTGCCGTCCATTTCTGGAGCTCGAAGCCACCCGCCATGAGAAGCCGTATCAACTGTTGAATAACTTCTCGTCCTTGCGCGACATCGTCAGCGCCTGAAAGAACGTCGTCGACGTAAGTGTTCTCTTGTATCGCCCGACTGGCGAGGGGGAAGGACCGTCCTTCGTCTTCGGTAAGTTGTCGCAGCACCCGAATAGCCAGGTACGGTGCACAGGCGAGGCCGTATGTCACGGTACGCAGCTGGTATTCCTGGATGGGCTGATCTGGGCCTTCTCTCCAGAGAATGCGCTGCAGATTCTGATCGTCTTCATGTACGTTAATTTGACGATACATTTTGACGACGTCACACGTAAATGCGACACGGTGTTGCCGCCATCGAAGAAGTACGTCGGCGAGGTCCGTCTGAATCTTGGGACCGACGTGAAGGCTGCCGTTGAGCGATCGTCCTCGGTCCGTCCGTTGAGACGCGTTGAACACGATGCGGAGTTTCGTCGTGCTACTCGTCTCCTTGACAACGCCATGGTGGGGTAGATAGAAGACGGATGATTCTACCGCTGGTGGAACGCATGCTTGACTCATGTGTCCTAGCTGCTCGTATTCTCGTAAGAACTCTGAATACGCTTCCTTTAGTCGCGTGTCTCGGGCGAAGCGTCGTTCCATATGTTCGAGCATACGGCGAGCTGGAGTTCGCGAGTCTCCGAACACTACCGATGGCTCCTTGATTGGTAGACGAACGGTATATCGTCCAGACGAATCACGAGACACTGTGTTCATGAAGTGTTGTTCACATTGCTCGTCCTCTGGCGAGAGTGTGACTGGTAGGGAGATTTCCTCTTGCTTCCAGAACCGCTGCATGAGATCCAGTAGCTCGTGATCCAGGCAGCAGTGGGAATCTTGTAAGTTGGCGTGGTGCGCTGAAACTGCTGCTCGTGGCAGGATTGAGCCGCACAGCACCCAGCCGAATTTGGTTTCTAGAGCAATTGGTGTGCCGGGCGTGCCCTCACGTCGGCCGGTGAGGAGGACGCGACTAAAAACGTCTACTCCTAGGATGATGTCGACTTGTCCTGGCTGGTCGAATGTCGAATCCGCTAAAGTAAGGCCGCTAAGATGGGGCCAATTCTCCTTCGGAACCCGGCGCGACGGGAGGAAACCTGTTAGCCGTGATAATACGAAGGCTTCGATCTGGAGAGAGAAATCTGATGAGAAGCATGATTGCACGATACATGAAATGATGCCACGTGTTGATCCAGATTGTTGAGCTCCAACGCCAGTGATTGGGATAGCCGCGGCGTGACGTCGAGACAACTTGAGATGCTGAGTAAGACGTTCCGAGGCGAAGGAAGTTTCTGCTCCTATGTCGAGCAGAGCTCGAGCTATTAGAGAATCTCCGGTCTCGGAGTTCGCGACGGTGACATTGGCTGTCGCGAGAAGAATCGGAAAACGATGGATCAACGCTGGCTGCGCTGAGTGACTCGCTACGGAGGCGCCGTTACTCGCACTGGGAACGGTGCCTGTGGAGGGATTGGCAATGATCGTTGACTGAGGCGTCTCCGAAGTACACGCTTGATGAGTGGACGTGTGATGTTTGCCGTTGCAAACTTGACAACGTCGGGGAGAAGGGCACTCCTTGAGTTGGTGGAGTCCCAGACAATTGAAGCACAGATTGCTCCGATTGATGATATTTTTACGCTCATTGATAGACTTGCTTCGATACTCTGGGCATGAGAAAAGGTAGTGCTTACCCTTGCAGCCGACACAGGTTACCTCCTTGGTCTGCGTGGTGTGCGCTTTGACCGTTGCCTTTGTTCGCGATGAGATGGTCATCTTCGGCTTCAGTGGAGAATCGACCGTTGTTGGGGATGATCCGGAGTCCGAATACAGAGCTGCTTGTCATAGGTAGATAAGGATCTTCTCGTAGTTGGGCATCAACGTATCCGTTAATGTCCTCTCCCATTCGCGTAAAGTAACCTTGTCGAGTTTGGTTTCGATGAGACGAACGAGCAGAGAATCCCACTGTTGCACGGGTTCTCTAAGTGACTTGAGCGCTCGAACGTGTTGCTGGACGGTATTAATCAATTGACGGAGTCCGCCGTCAGAGTCCTTTTTAATCACGGGAATCTCGAAGAGTAGATCGATGTGGCGCCTGATGATAACCCTGTTGTTGTCGTACGTGGTTTTTAAGAGGTTCCACGCTTCCGCGTAATTATCTTCTGTCGTTTCAAAGGACTCGATGACTTTGGCAGCCTCGTCAATGAGAGCCGACCGCAGATACTGCAGCCGTTGTACATTTGACAGACCCTGATGCTTGTCTATCATTGTTGAAAATGCGTCTTGGAACGCCAGCCAGTTTTCGAACTTACCATCGAACTTCGGTAAATCGATCTTTGGGAGTTTGACATTGGTGTCTTGGCGGGCTCTCACCGATCCTGATGATGATGCTGATGATGCTTGCTGACTTCCGTTCTGCTCCACCGTCGGGTTGGACTGTGGACGAAGGGAGGCGAGTAGGTTGCGCATGGCTACTTGAGCGATGGCATACTGTTCTTCGCACTCCGAGGGCAAGTCATCGGCGAAATACGGCAATTTATCGAGCTCCGCTCGTTCACTGACTGAGGCCTTGACACGGATCGCTATGAGCGCAGCTTCATTGTCTTGAAACTTGCTCCTGTGACCATCTAGCATGCGTAGACGTGTCTCGATTTGGTTGGTGTCGATCTTCGCAGGGCCGAGTTTCTGTAGATTTTCTACAGCACGCGTGATCCGACCGAAGATCGTGTTCTGCACTTCAATGAGTTCTCGTGACTCCATGGTGTTGTTATCGATGCACGCACGATAGGGCGAGAGTCAAACACTGTCCGAAGAGTCAATGAATTACCGGGTATTACCGTACGATCGCGGAGCTTAGATTCGCGACAATCGAAGGTGAATACTCGCGGACTAGTTCGATTCCGTAGGTGGAATCCGGCTCGAAGGACCAAAAATAATGTACGGGGAAAGAGTGAACTGCCGTGATTACTTCGTTTAACAAATATTAGGTTTTATTCAAACTAAAATCAGGGCACTAAAAACGGATTATCATAACGGATTAATGCGAGAAACTGAAATTCGTGGCGAAGATCGAAGTATATGCACGCGAGACTATCGTTACAATGACGACGGAAACAAAACTGTTTATTTTAACACTGGTCGCGATGACGCTGAGGCTTGCCTTTGTTTAACACTATATTCGACTAGATCGTGGTGGCGTTGAGATTTACCGCAAGGCGGTATTGCAAGAATTCGACTGGCTTCACGAAACAAGCGATTACGTTCGCAACCCATGCTTGTCAGAACACTGGTGTTAGAGTCAATGATAATAATGTGAATAATAATCTTAATATATTGTACAAGCCAATGTTCAACTCGAAGGTCAAGAAGAACCAGCTCCTGCCAATCTTCCCGTAAAGTAAGTACAGTTTTCAAAAACAAAATTTTATAAGACAAATACTTCTGTTTATACACTCTGTTTGTAATTTGAAAATATATGACTTCATATTGATGAATGTAATAGTTATGCACGAGTTACGACTATAATTTGTATACTAAATAAAAATCGAGAAATGATCGATGTTGATATAAGTGGCTTTGATGCTATAAAATTAACAAAAATGAATTAAAAAATACATAATTTTGATTTTAGCGATGCGGCGAATGACAATCATGATTTGGAACCGAATGCAATTGACCCATGGGAAAATTTCTTGCATAATTTGCAATTCGACAATGAAAATATGTAAGCAAAGTTTATTATCATTATTATGGTTATTAATATTTCATTATGTTATAACTGTCATGTTATTTCAATATCAAGTAATTTCACGATCGGGTAAAATTACAGAGTACTGATAAGAGAACCTGTTAACGTTCAGGACCAGATCAACGTAGATGCCTTTAATATAGAAAATATTTTTAATGGTGATGAAGTTGAAAATCAGTCGGAAGGATCTGAAGAGGTAGAGTATGAAAATGAAAAAGAAATGGATGAGAGGGTTGATGGCGATGATCCACTATATCATTACGCTCGAATCACCGTCAAAGAAAGCATGGTGCTTCTCCTATCTTTGATGTTACAACATAATCTTAACCTAACTTGTATCGCCGACATAATAAAAGTCATTGAATTACATTGCCCAGACGTGCATGTCATCACTAACAGTTTATATAAATTCAAAAAATTTTTTAACATTGGATCGACTAGCAGCATCAAGAAACATTTTTACTGCATAATTTGCAATCATGAATTAGAAAATTATAACAGTGAATGCCCATTATGTCATCAAAAGAAATCCTCGTACTTCGTCCAACTGTCATTGATTAAACAATTAAAGGAAATGTATATGAGGGAAAATTTTTACGATACATTACAAGTGAGATTCAATAGAAATAAAAGAGGAGCCAATTCAATCTCTGATATATACGATGGATCATTGTATAAGCGATTTCTCAACAATGGATTCCTACGATCTCCAAACAATATTTCCTTCACTTGGTACACGGATGGCATTCCTGTCTTCAAGTCCTCAAAAATAAGTGTATGGCCGGTGTTTCTAACAATAAATTAAATTCCATTTGAAGAACGAAAGAAAAAAGAAAATACTCTGCTCACATTGGCCTGTGGTATGGAGACAAGAAGCCACAAATGAACCTTTTTTTTTACAAATTGCGGTCTGATATCGAAAAATTATACCGAGGAGTAGAAGTAGCACTACACAATGGACAAAGAATTACTGTGAGAGGGGTCGTTCTTATGGGAACAGCAGATTTTTGCCAGCCAAAATTGACTGTTTGAATTTTACTCAATTCAATGGCAAGTATGGCTGCCCAGTTTGTTTTTGCCCAGGAGAAAATGTACGGATCGGGCCCAGAAGTACCTTACAATGCTATCCGTACGTGGCACATTTTGAAGAGAGAACAACTGAACGTTGCATAGAATACGCTGATCAAGCAAGACAAGGTGCACCCGTGTTTGGAGTCAAAGGTCGGACAGCTCTTTGGCTACTTATGCCAGATTATATGGAAGGAATGGCCTCAGATCGTATGCACTTACTCGACGGTGGTGTTATGAAAAAAATTTTTACTCTTTACTCTGCCATAAAACATACTCAGGATACCCATTTTCACTGACGAGACATATAGACACTATCAATGCACGATTGAAAAGCATCAAACCTCCGAAATTCATACATAGAATGCCTCGCAGTGTCGATGATTTGATCCACTGGAAGGCATCAGAGCTGAAAATGTTCTTATTCTATTACTCCATACCAGTATTTAACGGAATCATGGCACCAGAGTATGCAAAGCATTTTTTAATGCTCATTGTAGCTGCCGCCATTTTAAGTGGAGATGAGATTTCCAATATGGCGATTGATGTGGCTGAAGATTTATTACATCGGTTTGTAAAACAGTTCCAAGATTTATATGGCCTCCAATTTTGCTCAATTAATGTTCACCTACTTCTACATTTACCAAATTGCGTTAGAAAGTTGGGACCTCTGTGGGCATATTCCTGTTATGAATACGAGGATCTAAATGGCCAGGTGTTAAAGTCGATTCATGGGACTTGGCATTTGGAAACTCAGATAGTCGCACCTCATATACAATTAATAAAAATGATTCGATTTCTTGAAGAAATACCGGCAGGACGTATAAGAGATTTTTGTTTGAAAAAAAACAGCAAGTAAAAATTATTGAAGAAGTCAGTGCTGATACATATTCAGTGGGAGTATACAAATTATTAGAAGAAATACCAGATGTTATCGAACATTCTTTGGCGAATAAAGGGCTTCATTTAGAGGGCTTGGATATATGGCAATATTTCCGAATGTTAAAAAAAAACAAGCTTTATGTGGCAAAAATGCGTGGAAAGGAATTGCAAACTTCATCGTCAGCTGTACAGTAACGTGAAAACGGAGAAATTCAATATGGTACTACACTTTGTTATGTTAAAATATGTAATAATAATTGTGAAAATAATAATGGTGTTTGTCGACGTCAACATTATGCAATTCTTCGTAAAATTATTTGCGATGCTACTTTCGAAGCTGAAGGTGATAATAGTAGGTACAATACAAATGGCTTCATGTATAAATGCCATGAAATTAATGAATATAAAGCAATTACATTAGAGTCTGTTTTCACCCCGTGTATATTGTATATGTGCATAGATAACCAAGCATATATCGCTGTACCAATTAATACGAAATCGCTTGAATAAAATGATTAATTTTATTTTAATTTTATTTATTTATTTAAATTCCTTATAATTCGTAAGAATTTAATTTGAATATTATTATTATTATTAAATTCATAAATACGATTTCTATATCATAACCTTTTAACACAAACACCACCATTTATATAATATCGTGACTTATTGAACGTAGAAAAGGCTAACCTTGAAAAATGATTGATTTAACGATCAGGTGATATTGTAAAAATTAAATATTATTTAAGTATATTGATTTATTTATATTTGTTAATGAGTGCATATGAGTATGAGTATTCTCCTTACCAACTTCAATAAAGTAAAACTTGTAAATGACATGAAATTTTTCTAAGTGTCGGAAATTTTCTAAGTGCCAGAAATTTTCTAAGTTCTGCGTTCATGACGATAAAACGCGATGGAAGGGATGGAGACTCAGTACTATAGTAGTCCAGTAAACGAAGGTCTGAAATACGAGTTCTTACCTGCCAGGCTGCATTTTGGTTTAACGTTGCCATTTGACCCTATAAAGCTCTGGGTGAAGCATCGCGGTTTTTCCCCCACGGGTTATGGTTGAAAAACAATAACAAATACCCTAAAAATGGGTTATTCAAAAATACTCGAAAACTAAGCGAGATATCGAAAAAAATGTAAATCCAAAATTGTAGAGCTTAAAATTCTCTATAAAAAAGGTCCTCACAGTTTACCTCCACTCCCCACGGTTTACCCTCTAGAGCCGCGCGAACGTTTGGGGTGAAAAAAAAATCGTAAAACATAGAAAATTTAACATTTTCGAATGTTTCTTTTTTTACATTGCTTAAGAAATTCTCTACTTCTTAAATAAAATGGTATTCTTTTTTTCACGTAATTGTTTACAAACTGTCAAGTAAATAAACGATATCTCTCGATATATTGAATTAATTTTTCTTCTTTGTGTTCCATAATTTTGTTAGTTAAATTCCCTACATATTACACTCGGGTCATTTTTTTGTAATTGGCGTAATTTTTGAAATATCTCCGTCTTCAAAAATTGCTTTTTCAACTACTTGGTGCGTCCGGAGAACCGCTGGTGCTACACATACAATCTATGGCTGCGCCATTCACACTTCCCCCTTCTCCTTTCCACCCCCATGGATGGTGGATACTCCACTCGGGTCCGTTATCCTCCTGGGCCTCGCTCTCCTCAGTTTAAACTTCTCTAACCTCGACCGCTTTCGCACAGCAAAATATGTTATGCACCATCATATTAACTATATTATTAAAAAAAAGTATTCGATTGTTTCGCTCATAAATAAAGTAAAACAAGTGAATTTTTCAATGATTGCTATTTAACATACTAAAAATACCACCACCGCCGTTTTTTTTATATAGATCCAAGCATGTGATTAAACTATGACATATAATTCTTACGAGTTAATTGGTGTGGTTGAACAAGTCGAAATAAATTAGTGAAAATGAACAACTTTGCTTCCGCCGTTTTTCTAACGTAATAGATAGCGGGAAACGGCGGACGCAAAGTTGTACACCTAATAATTGAGGAGATAAGTGGATGAAGGGGTTATGTAGCAAAAAGTTGGTTCTGAGATATTTGAGTTTGTAGGCCGCCTTCCATACAGTAGACATATGGCATACTAAACATACTCCATGTAATATCTGGGTTTTGAATGGCATTAGAGCTATCCAAAATGTACTAGAAGTTACATTCGGACATAACACTTTCATCCACTTACCTCTTCAATTGTACTCGTTTCCACACCACCATTAGGTAGAGTAAACGGCGCGTTTTTTTTATTGTGGTTTCCCCAGTAGGCCTATTCCACAAATGTCGTTCTAGTGTGCAAAAATGTGCTATAGAGTAAGATCCCAGAGCCCCCAGACCTACATACGTCATTTTAGCAAAAAGCTAATATTTTATTACTCCTGCGCACGAGTACGAGTGAGAGCATTAGATGGCATTGTAAGACAGCTTCATGAAATTTAGGTTATTTATTTGTCTTAATGGAATATTTGTATAATTATTCAATAAAACTGGAATGCCTAATTATAACAATAATTTCAATGCAATACATTTGGCAAAATAAAAGTTAAAGAATTCCATGTTTCAGAAAATTTCGGTTTTAAATGTAAATGTAATGAAAATACACAGTACAAAATCGTGCGTCAAATTTAACATATGTATATGGTGTGTAAAAAAGAGTTATACAGAGAGATGTATGAGATTGTCATCCAGGCAATCTTCAAATGGAATATTTAATTCATCATCACCATCGCGCGCGTATCGTTATTTAATTCCTCTTTAAGAACAAGTGAATTAATTAGATTACGAATAGCTACAAATACATGAAAATAATTTGAAGTGAAAATAAAATACCTGGTTCATTTTGAAGTGATTCACTGTATCTGCGTGTTTAGTCTTTCGCACGCTTTTTACTTTAACCGTTTAATGCTTTAACACTTTTCCCGAATTTTCGAGACTTCGAATTCGGAGAAAGTGTTAAAGTAAAAAGCGTGCGAAAGACTAAACACGCAGATACAGTCTGTTAAGTAAGAGCGTGTACGGCGTTATTCATGACAAATTTATTTAACAATAATTTTTTCCACATACGTACGTTTGACATGTTCCAAGGCAATGCGCAATTATGTTATTAATGAGTCCAATCACCACCATCTGTAATTACTTGGCATCTCCGAGGCATACTATCCATCAAATTTTCGGCGTATTCGCGGGGAAGTGCCTTCCAAACGCGTCGAATTTCTCAGGATAGCAGCTTCACAGTGAAGATACATTTTCATACATCAAGCAGAAGCTTCGAGGAAAACGTGTCTTCATTGTGAAGCAGCTATCCCAAGAAATTCGATGCATTTGGAAGGCACTTCCCTGCGAATACGCCGAAAATTTGATGGATAGTATGCTTCGGAGATGCCAAGCAATTATCGATGGTGGTGATTGGACTCATTACTAACATAATTGCGCATTGCTTTGGAATATGTCAAACGTATGTATGTGGAAAAAAACATTATAGAATAACTTTTTTATGAATAACGCCGTACACGCTCTTACTTAACAGACTCTACGTCGACGTCCCGTGGTACGGTCCAGCCATGACGGACGTACGCGCGTCTCGATTCTTTAAATTTCTGTAATTTCGTCGGAAAACGACTCGCAAGACGGGGGTAGGCTTAGGCACACGTGCGGGTTTTTTCCGTTTCACGACGAGAGAAGAAAATTCGGAGAAAGTGTTATGCCGGGTTTATACGCTTGCCAAACCTCGACAAGCCATCACAAATTCAAACGTGTGAATAGCGCGTTTGGCTTTGCTTGTGTAGGCTTGCTAGCACTTGTCGCCGATCCGACCGAGTGTCGGTCTTTGGCACAAATCAAAGGAAGTTAACGGTAAGCGCTTGCGAAGCGTTTACACGTTTGAGCGTTTGTGAAGGCTTGGAGTTTGTGGCAAGTGCCAAGCGTGTAAACCCGGCATTAAAGTAAAAAGCGTGCGAAAGACTCCGGAGGGACACGCATAATACGTCGACGTCCCGTGGTGAGGTCCAGCAACGGACGTACGCGCATCTCAATGGCTTAACCCTTGAGAGACGAAGTTAAAGAAGGAATAGGACAAAGTTAAAGTATAAATGCGGTTGCCATATGGCAACGCCAGTCCTAGATGGGTTAATTTATAATAGGGCGACGTGCGTCTCGTTTATGGTAGGTCGATCCTGGAAGGTAACGGAGGACAAAGGGTACGTTACATTCTACATACTTACTTTTGTAAGCTTATGCTGACTTCACATACGTGATAATGTAGAAGATGTACTGGTACACAAAGAACAATCACGAAAGAAAGATTGGAAAGAAGCACTTGAAGTATGTAGATACGTACGTGTGATGCGCGGGAATTGCGCCTATATCAGTCTGACTCAGGCGGCGCAATGTGTTTTGTTAATTTTTATGTAAAAAATGGCTACGAAAAAGAAAATTGTGCGTTCTAGAAGATAACGGAAAAAAACCAGATTGAAAAGGGTACGTGAATGCAATTGTAAGAAAAGCGCTCCAGTTTACTTAAGCGTAACTCTGAAATTATTTGTTTCAGAAAAGAAGTTTTTAAACAAAACTTATAGAGAATTGTATTCTCTACAATCTTCGTAATAACTACCTTTACCTAGGAGTTATTTGTAGTCACATGTACACTCAGGTTTGCCGGTATAAGCGCAAGTCGGAAGGCCTGCCTTCCTACAATACAAACCGTATCTTGTATGAGGACTTTTTTAGGGGCTTTAAACGGAGAAGAGCGAGTAGAGACACAGGAGGGTCATACGGGTCCGAGTCAAGTACCTACCACCATGGGGGGAAAGAAAAAGGCGACCACTATTGGGACCGTGCAACATCCGTACAGTGACACCTGGTGGCAGTAGTCGGCGAAAAATCGGCACTTTTATACAGTACCAAATACGATAAGAATATAGAAATCCTCGGCAAAACCAATTAGTGAACAACAATATGAATGTTTTTCATCAGGTGTATTTTATAGCAATTATTTATATGTATAGAATTGCAATAAACAGTAAGTATAACATTTAGGGCCGGTTTATTCACCTTCAGATACGTTGACTGCCATATAATGTACTTTAACTCGGCAGCGGTGGTGGCTGGCAGTGAACGAGTTACATTTACCCAGCAGATACCTTGGATACAATTTTACCGTGTTATGCAATAACGGATTAAGCGTTATTAGCATAGCATGTCGCTTAATCCACTTTTGCATAACGCGGTCCAACAATTGCTTCAACAGAAATTATTTTTCAAGTAAATTTATCAGAAGGTGAATAAAGCGGTCCACTTTCAAAATTGAAGTTATGAAAATGTTAAAACCAAGCAGGGGCTGTGAATGCGCTCGCAATCCCGTACTTTTCTCGGAAGGATAATTGCCGGACGGCTCCTAATGAATTGTTAAAGATGGCATGATTTTAAAAATTGTTGAATTTAAGTGTCCTATCAGCTGCGAAGAAAAGCAAATAGTAGATGGAGGTGTATGCAATGTTAGCTATCTAGAATTTAGAGATGGATCCATTTGTTTGAAAGAAAGTCACATATATTATACACAGTGCCAAATCCAATTATATATTAGTGGACTAAGTGTCTGCGATTTATTTCTCTGGTCGCCATTAGGAAGCTATTGCGTACCTGTTCATCGTGATGAAACATTTATAGAAAGAGTTGTTCTACAATGTGAAAGTTTTTATTTCACACACTATTTACCAGAAGTTTATAAGATATTAGAAAGAAAAAAGGGATCAAAGTAGTAATTTCATTGCTAATCCGAAACGTTAGTTTACTGGTGCTGATATTTTCTTAGACTTTGTTCTCATTTCTTTGGCTAATTGACGACGAGGACGGCGACGACGAAGACGACGACAATGGCGAGTAGTAATTGCATTGCTAATCCGAAACGTAAGTTTACTGGTGTTGATATTTTCTTAGACTTTTTTCTCATTTTTTGGCTAATGGACGACGATGACGGCGACGACGAGGATGAGGACAACGAGGACGGCGACGACGAAGATGAAGACAACGAGGACGGCGACGAGGAGGACGACAACGACGAAGACGAGGACGGCGACATATTGAATGGAGAAGACAGCAACGACGTCATGCTGCTACAAAAGCTTGGGGGAGCGCCGCGACAGCGGTACTAGGGCGATAGCCCCTTAGTATACAATAAAAAATGCAATATTATCAGGTGTATTTTATAGCAATTATTTATATGTATAGAATTACAATAAGCAAATAGGAGAATGCGGAACAGCGCAGAAGGTTACTTTAGATGTGGCAGTTGGAAATGATTCAGCGGTGGATGAATGTAAAGATAGAGGAATTCATTTTCACGGATCAGTTACAAACGATGAACAACTCATAGACCGTACTGGTGTATCATTTGATCATTTTCTTTTCCTAATTTTTTTGTTCACTTTTGAAAATGCAACAATGCCTGATTGTTTCAAGGCCCAATATGCCGATACTCGAGTGATCATTGACTGCTCTGAGTTCAGAATTGACGTTCCTTCTGCTGTTGATGATCGTGTGTATTGTTACTCACATTATAAAAAATAAGGGCGGTAGAAACAGTGACTCACAGATAACAATTGAGACCGGTCTCATAGACTTGTTACAGGACGGCGATATAGTTTTGGCGGATAAAGAATTTCCAGAAATAAAAACCACACTCGACAGCGCAGGGAAAAAGGTAATTCTAGTTATGCCACCTTTTTTGGAAAAGAACTTTCACTTTTCCAAAGAGAAAACTGAACAAACTTATTCTACTGCAAAAATTAGAATACACGTCGAAAGAATCATGCAGCGTTTAAGAACTCATCAGATCTTGAATAAAATTCCTGAACATATGTTTTACTACATTGATGCAAATATTGGCGGTTGTAAATTAACAAGTACACAGCACATATGTATAATACTGTCAACATGATCGAATAAATGTTCCGGTATTTTATTTAAAATATGGTAAGTCCTCAAACGTTGCATTATCCTTTCCACGTGAATTCTAACTCTAGCCACAGTATAAGTGTCCCTAGTTTCTTCTCTTGAAAATTCTTTTTTTTTTTCTAAAAATGGTGGCATAATCACAATCACTTTTTTACCTTGACTCTCAATAATATTTTTAATTTCCGGGAATCCTTTATCTGATAGTACTGTATCTCCTTCTTCTAAATAATCAATGAAACCAGATTCGATTGTTATTTGAGAATCACTTTTTCGGCCACCGGCTGCAGGAGACTTAAAACAGATGAAACCACCAGGAGTAATACCAATCAACACTTTAATAGTAAACCCCTTTTTATACTGAGAATAACAAAAAACTCGATCATCCAATGTAGAAGGAATATCTATTTTGAACTCGGTACAGTCAATGATGACCCGAGTATCACTGTACTGTGGCTTGAAGGAATCAGGCATTGTTGCTCGAACACATGATTTGTCTGGCCAAAATACTAAAGTTGCAGTCGCTTGAGTTAGACTTTCCAAAGTTGAATAAAAGATCCTGGAAACTGTTGTTCTATGAATAGAAAATATTGCGCTAATTGCTGCGAATGTTAAAGCAGTTTTCATTTTGAAAAGAAAAATAAACAGCTTAATATTTTTTGGAATTTGGATTTTTTCTGACACAGTCAGTTTCTCTATCAAAAAGTTGAAAGTATCAAATGACACACCAGCAAGATCTGTCAGTTGTTCATCGTTTTCAACTGATCCTTGGAAATTAATTCCATCATCAAATTCATTGTATACAGAATCAGATCCAACTCCCGTATCGACATAATCTTTTTGCAGTGTGCCACACCTTTTATTTTTGAACTTCTTCGAACAATTTCTTTCTATTGTACCAGTTGGCATATTGATTTCAGTTTGAGTTTCAGCTTCACAGGTGTTACGTCCAAAGCTAAATCTATTGCAACATAACAGTTTTTCAAATTTATCGCACGGCACAAAAATATCTGCTTGACACCCTTGATCACGTTTACCACACATATCATTTTCTTCTTCTTTTGAAGTGGAATCCATTGGAACCTCGGCATTTACATCACTTTCGGAGTTCATACTGCTTGCAGTCACCACTGACAATCCTGACGGTATCCTACGCTTTAAGAAACGCTGGTGTCTGAAATTATTTGTCAATTGTTACATTTAACTGTATTAGTTTTAGTTTAATAATAAGAATAGAATAATTACCTTTTTAGAGCTGCAGTTTCATTCAAGGTTTGTCCAGGATTAGTTGAAATAAACTTCGTTGGTACATAATTGGGACTCAGTTCTTCGTCTCTCTTTTTATCCCCGATAAAATGAGAACTGCGCAGATTGTTTCTGTTGGTTTGGGGTTCCAACTGCATTCATATCCACTAAAAAGTAAAGAATTAACTTACTCTTTATTTTAATAAAACTTAATAATCATTTTAAATGATTTATCGTGTATATATTTTTCGAATGAACAATTGAGGTTATGATACTTACTTCTGCTTTTTTACGATGGCAATCCACTTTTCCCTTTGAATCAACTTATGCTGAGCTCTTGGAAAATAATAGAATTTATACTTGCTGTTTCTTGAAGTATTTCCACAACTAACAACACAGCATTTGCGCACACCCATGTTTAAACAATTACACTTGATATTCTATGGAGAGACGTGCCTACTAACTTCTAGACTTCACCACTAGTTACGCACGATCGTTTGCCGTATCCCCTCCAACCAGTTGCACGGTCCCAATATAGGGTGAACGGCGCAGACATAGACTATATGTGTAGCACCAGCGGTTCTCCGGACACACCAAGTAGTTGAAAAAGCAATTTTTGAAGACGGAGATATTTCAAAAATTACGCCAATTATAAAAAAATGACCCGCGTGTAATATGTAGGGAATTTAACTAACAAAATTATGGAACACAAAGAAGAAAAATTAATTCAATATATCGAGAGATATCGTTTATTTACTTGACAGTTTGTAAACAATTGCGTGAAAAAAAAGAATATAATTTTATTTAAGAAGTAGAGAATTTCTTAAGCAATTTAAAAAAAGAAGCATTCGAAAATGTTAAATTTTCTATGTTTTACAATTTTTTTTTCACCCCTAACCTTCGCGCGGCTCTAGAGGGTCAACCGTGGGGAGTGGGGGTAAACTGTGCAGACCTTTTTTATAGAGAATTTTAAGCTCTACAATTTTGGATCTACATTTTTTTCGATATCTCGCTTAGTTTTCGAGTTATTTTTGAATAACCCATTTTTAGGGTATTTGTTATTGTTTTTCAACCATAACCCGTGGGGGAAAAACCGCGATACTTCACCCAGAGCTTTATAGGGTCAAATGGCAACGTTAAACCAAAATGCAGCCTGGCAGGTAAAAACTCGTATTTCAGACCTTCGTTTACTGGACTATAGGTACTCTTCCGGAACTAGCAAAATAATGTGGAGTGGGCTGTCAGTACTCTAGGTAGTCTTTCGGATCTCGAAGAAATGATGATCAGTATATTAGGTAGTCTTTCGGAACAAAAATATAACAATTCGGAACATTCGGTATACTTTCGGACCAAAAATTTCGACTCGCGGGATATTAGGTAGTCTTTCGGAACAAAAATATAAAAATTCGGAACATTCGGTATACTTTCGGACCAACAATTTCGACTCGGGCAGTATCTCAGAAGAATTACCATCAGATAAGTTTAATTGCCATCTGATAGCTTTAACCTCACTTTCGATGGAAGGACAATTATCTTTGTGATAATTCTATTCTTTGTTTCAGCGTCATGCGAGCACGAGACGAATTGATGGCTTTTCTTCTCTGTCACAATTAAAGCCGTGGGAGAAAAATAGGAGATGCAATGGAATTGGATCACAACAATGAAGTAATTACTTTATCATTATTTTTTCTCTATCGATATATTTCCTCTTTCGTACTATTACAAGTTCCAATTTACACACCGACCTGCTAAACCTGAAGTGTACATGTACCTCACTTCTATTTCATCTGTTCTTCGTCTCCGTTGTAACGACAGTCAATGAGGAATCACTGATACCGATTAGGGTTCGAGGGTTATTCCTTATTCTTTCTAGCACAGCATCGATATTTTACTGCACCTGTTTTCTTCTGGGACTTCCTAAAATAATTATAAAAACCTAATATGATTGTTATTTACAATTTGTTACAGATCGTATGCGAACCCGAGGGGGTTTCTTTCGAACGAAGGATCATCCACTTGTTGTTCCAAGAACCAGTTGCATTAGTTCATTTGGCGAGCTGGATCTGCTGTCTCGAGTGCATGGACGTGTGCCACTTTAAATGGATATTTTGTAATTTCCATCGTTACATCAGAGGCGAAGAAGAGATGTAATAAAAGTAAGGTACATGTACATTTCACGTTTGATAGGTTGGTATATAAATTGGAACTTCTGATAGTATAATACGAAAGAGGAAATATATCGATAAAGGAAAAATAATAATAAAGTAGTTACTACATTATTGTAATCTAATTCCATTGTATCCCTTACTTTTCTGCCACGACTTTGATCGTTGATAGTGAAGAAAAAACAAATTTATTGGTTGATCCATCTACTATCAACAATCAAAGTCGTGGCAGAAAAATAAAGGATACAATAGAATTGGATTACAATAATGTAGTAACTACTTTATTATTATTTTTCCTTTATCGATATATTTCCTCCTCCGTATTATACTATCAGAAGTTCCAATTGATATACCAACCTATCAAACGTGAAGTGTACATGTACCTCACTTCTATTTCATCTCTTCTTCGCCTCTGATGTAACGATGGAAATTACAAAATATACATTTAAAGTGGCACACGTCCATGCACTCGAGACAGCAGATCCAGCTCGCCGAATGAACTAATGCAACTGGTTCTTGAAACAACAAGTGGATGATCCCTTGTTCCAAAGAAATCCCCTCGGGTTCGCATGCGATCTGTAACAAATTGTAAATAACATAATTATTTGCAGTTTCACTATTTAAAATATACCGAACTTACTCAACGTAGAAATTAAGAAACTATATTGATCTGAGTTAACCAATTCTAATGACAGAATTATTAAAAATGATATATTTCATCTTTCGTGTTATACTATCACACACAAGTTCCAATTTATATACCGACCTGTCAAACGTGAAGTGTACATGTACCTCACTTCTATTTCATCTCTTCTTTGCCTCTAGTGTAACGATGGAAACTACAAAATATCATAACTTTTCTGTAACATTTCTGCAATATTTTACAATATTCGTGAATACTACCGTATGTTAGAAATATATATTTCTCGATAAATTCGCGAATGTTGCGAAACATCATAGAAACGTTTCAGTCTCATTACGTCGAAAGATCTCCTCGATAAGGTACAGCTCGATAAGATTGTACTCGTCAGGGCTGAATTATATAGGGTTTTTATAATTATTTTAGGAAGTCCTAGAAGAATACAGGTGCAGCAAAATATCGATGCTCTGTCCTAGAAAGAATGAGGAATAACCCTCGAACCCTAATCGATATCAGTGATTCCTAATTGACCGTCGTTACACCAGAGGCGAAGAAGGGATGAAATAGAAGTGAGGTACATGTACACTTCACTTTTAACAGGTCGGTATATAAATTTGAACTTGTGATAGTATAATACGAAAGAGGAAATATATCACTTTTAATAATTCTGTCATTATTATCTATAGAATTAGTTAACTCAGATTAATCTAGTTTCTTAATTTCTACGTAGAGTAAGTTGGGTATATTTTAAATAGTGAAATACTGAATATAATTGTGTTATTTATAATTTGTTACAGAAATAAACGTGCTGGTATCCAATTCTATCCAGAAGGACTGCAAATCGAATGCGAACTCGAGGGGGTTTCTTTCGAACGAGGGATCGTGCACTTCTTATTCGAAGAACCAGTAGTACATTCGGTTCCACATTCACCGTCGTTACACCAGAGGCGAAGAAGAGATGAAATAGAAGTGAGGTACATGAACACTTCACGTTTGACAGGTCGGTATATAAATTGGAACTTGTGATAGTATAATACGAAAAAGGAAATATATCGATGAAGAAAAAATAATAATAAAGTAGTTACTCCATTATTGTAATCCAATTCCATCGTATTCATTATTTTTCTGCCACGACTTTGATTGTTGATAGTGGATGGATCAACCAATAAATTTAATATTTCTTCACTATCAGCAATTAAAGTCGTGGCAGAAAAATAAGTAATACACAATGTTATTGGATTATAATAATGGAGTAACTGCTTTATTATTATTTTTTCTTTATCGATACATTTCCTCTTTTGTATTGTACTATCACAATTTCCAATTTATATACCGACCTGCCAAACGTGAAGTGTACGTGTACCTCACTTCTATTTCATCTCTTCTTCGCCTCTAGTGTAACGATGGAAATTACAAAATATCATAACTTTTCTGTAACATTTCTGCGATATTTTACAATATTCGTGAACACTACCGTATGTTAGAAATATATATTTCTCGATAAATTCGTGAATGTTGCAAAACATCATAGAAACGTTTTGGAATCATTACGTCGAAAGATCTCCTCGATAAGGTACAGCTCGATAAGATTGTAGTTGTCAGGGCTGAATTATATGGGGTTTTTATAATTATCTTAGGTCCCAGAAGAATACAGGTGCAGCAAAATATAGATGCTGTGCTAGAAATTTATTTACGAGTAAGGGCGAAATTTCAGTGGTGCATGCAAAAGGATTTATTAACACTATTCCAACGTCTCGAGTTAATATATGTAACAACATATACCGAATGTCCTCTGGCAAACTCCTGATTTTGAATTTCCCTGACATTTGGCTGGAAGTGGTTGACTCAGTGATTTAAGTTGGCTTCGGGAGAGTGCGCTGCGGTCTTACGATCTGAGGGAAAAGTGTCAAAAGTCTGATTTCCCGGTAGCTGTCAATTCGGGAGATCGAAATCGTTAATTTGTAAATAATGATTACTAATATGTAGAAGTGGTAAGAAATAATCATTCGGGTTTCTTCGATGATATTCCCCAAGTGTTTAAAACCCGGTGTCCGATTTTTGCCAATAACTGTTGCTTCAACTTCCAGTGATATTATTAAGTATTACTGCAGAACGAGTAGGTTAGAAGATTTTTATGAAGACTCATGATTTTCTGACATGTCATCTCGTACAGGTGCAACTGAAGCGGATCTAGCTCGTGTCCTGTCCGTAAAAAGATGACTCGATGGACATTGAAGAATGTCAGACTTGTCACCGAGCGCCTATTACCCACGGTACATTAATTGCAATACGCGCTTCTCGTTTCAACTATTCCAGCGTTAAATAACTTTTACTTCTTTCGAGCTAATAACCTTTTATGAACTGTTCGTGGTAGGAGGCAGCGATCTATAATAGCGACTCGTCGTAGACAAGTGTGCCGAACTACTACTGCGATAATGTGCCCAAGCTCACGGTCTATTCTGCGATTAGGCCCGCTGCACACGTCCGTCTTTTAACCGTGCGGTACCGCTGCGGCGCCGGAATTGCGGTCGGTGATACCATAGATCGATTGTAGCGCTGCACACACACCTCCGGTGACGTTGCGGCGCCGTGCGTTCCTCTTGCGGCAGTCTTTCGCCGCAGTTCCCCACGACACTGCAACGATACCGCACACGCACCTCCGGCTTCTCAGTACTTTCCCGTCTATAGAGTGCATTGAATTGCTGCGGCAACGCAGCGGCACCGCAACGACGTGTGCACCGGGACTGATATCACCAACCGCAATTCCGGCACCGCAGCGGTACCGCACGGTTAAAAGACGGACGTGTGCAGCGGGCCTTAACGTTAACGTAATCGTGATTATGCTCGGGTGATGGGTATTCCAAAAGAGGTGAAGTTGATACTAAACATCGGACGCTGTAAGCTGACATGCTAGTGTATGCTTCGCAACTTGAACATCATCGCAGGAATAATTTGTCTACGATTAGTCACAATCATTGATTGCTGCCCCCTACGATCAACAATTCGTACAAAAAAGGTAAATACTTTACTTCGATAACGGTGGCAGATACGAAAAAACTACAAGAGACCAAAAAGTTTGTAAACAAAACAGAAAATTTATTTTGTATTTTAGAATCTACCAGAGGCTCACCGCAAAAAAGTTCAGGGGGAGAAAAGGGGGCACGACCCCTGAAAAAATAACCCCCTGTAGATTCTCACAACCATTTGACATGCCCAATAATATAAGCCCTACAGCATAACCTACATTCCAAATTTGAGCTAAATATCTCAAAAAATGCATGAGCTATAAAAAAAACTAAAAAAATTTTCAAATTTCAACACTATGTAGATCAGTAACGAAGCTTTTACGGGCCTATGTTTATATGAACTTTTAGTCATGAAATAAGCCAAAGAATTACCTCCTTCCGTTTGTACATGATATTTATTGACACCCTGTATATTAGAATATATGTCAGATATTAGGTATGTACTCGTATGTTCATTATGAAATTTGTTTTTCTTACACCTAAAATTAATTCTTTATCTTATCAAGCACCCAGGGCACCTATCTATTCTCCTAATTTTGAGCATTTTTCCTCCAAAATGCCGAAAACAAAATTTCTTTGGCTACCTTAGCTTCTTTTATCCAAATTATATTTTTCTGGTATAGAAATTATAACATTCTAGAGAGAGAGAGAGAGTAAATAGACCAAGCATTCTCATTCTAACGACAAGGTATTTTGCTGCATAATTTTTCTTCCTTAGGTAAGGCACTTCATTCAACTTTTACCCTATTATTTGAATATCGGTTCCCATTTCCGTAAAGGAAGCTGTTGTCGCATTGCATTCTAGAATTCGTTAAAAATGAAGTAACGCGCACGGGTCAAAAGATCATCCTTAATCGTTCTACCCATAATAGTACTTTAATGACAAACACTCGTTTACGACACTGCATCTGCTCTGGCTGTCACTTTGTTTTCTTTGATTGCTCCTCAACATGGTACCTATACCTATAGCGATGGGTACTTATCCGCGACACACGTAGAACCGTACGTGACGTGTTCCAAAACGAGCCATTTGCGCTGGGACGCTTATGCCGCCGGGCGTCGTCGTCGACTGATGACGGCATCAGAGCAAGCCGGGGGGGGGGGGGGGGGGTGCATGAAAAATCGTGCACGCACCTCCGCGAACGCGACACTCGACAGCGGGTTCGTATAGTATCTACCCTTGGCTCCGACGTGGAGCGCGATAGCAGGGACGAAGACTATCCCCCTCCCAAGTTCACCAAACTGTCGTTCCATATTAATGCACGGGCGGCATGGAGCGATAAAGCATGAGCCATGAAATATTGAAATAGGATTTTTGCACAGACTTTTCAACGTCCCAACCTATTACTCACCATTTAGGCATAACGCAGTCCTCCGATTTCCCGGTCCGATATATTCGACCAATCCATTCGGTCGACGTGGTGCGACGCTGCTTCCGGTGTAGATAAATACGTGTAGGTACGTCCGAAGGATGTGATTTTGAGATAAATAATTCTTCATCCAGACTCATTCGTTAAGGCGAATTGAGCGCCTGTTATCGATAATAGATCTTGTAGGAAGTTTCCAATCATATTAAATTAAATCTGCCATCCTTATTAAAAGGTCCTAACTGATATTTTCATACTGCTGAGAAAAATGCCCCTAAAGTTTTACACACGCACTAAATCAAAGCGGATAGGACAATTTATTGTGATAAGTATATATGAGCTTTTATTATATGTGAGATTCGGACATTTTAACATTGCGAAGAGATAGATAATGCTAAAATAGGACGTTACACATAAAAAATAAAATTCCCCAAAAATGTCAGTTAGGACGTTTTCACTATGGACGGCAGAAATGTTATCTTGGGTAAAAGCGTTATATGCGCATGGTTCTTCTATTTCATTATTTATGAACCCTGGAGATGTTATCATTATTCGCCGTTATCTTCATCATTAGTAAATTCAGTTTTCTTATAAAAAATATTCATATTTTTAAATTTAATTTATAATCTGTATATATTTTATATCATGCGAAAATAAAATGTCTGAAAAATAATTATTTGTAAAGTTATACACGTATTTCTCTTAACGTCGCGACTTGTAGTGCGATGACATAACTGTATTTTTAAATGTCGTTTTCAGGTTCAGATAAGACCGAAAATGAACAACTAAAAAAATACAGGGTAAATAATTTTTTCAAAATTCTTCGAATCTGCAAAAAAAAAATTGTGAGAGAGGCCGAATTTATATCCTGTTTGTCGTTAAATTACATATATTTGTATACAGCATGTTAAATTAGGAAGGGAGTTATACCGAATGTCCCAGGAGAATTCGAGCAAGTGCCGATACCTATGGCCAATAACTTGAAATTTGACTTCGGCAGTGTTTGCCGACGCACAGTGGGACCAAAGACCGGTTTTCTTGGCCAAAATTCAAAAAGTGTATTAATCGAGGTGAAATTGAGTACTCGGAGGTATTTGGGGTCGCTGATTACGAATCCAAAGTTGAAAGTTCAAAAAACAATATGGCGGATCCAATATGGCGGAAAGGTTTCTCAAAACTTGATCGAATCTGGGTGAAATTGAGTACTCGGGGGTTTTTGGGGTCGCTGATTACGAATCCAAAGTCAAAAATTCGAAAAACAATATGGCGGATCCAATATGGCGGAACGATTTCTCAAAATTTAATCGAATCTGGGTGAAATTGAGTACTCGGGGGTTCTTGGGGTCGCTCATTACGAATCCAAAGTTGAAAGTTCGAAAAACAATATGGCGGATCCAATATGGCGGAAACGTTTCTCAAAATTTAATCGAATCTGGGTGAAATTGAGTACTCGGGGGTTTTTGGGGTCGCTGATTACGAATCCGAAGTCGAAATTTCGAAAAACATTATGGGTCAAGTGCAGGTAAAGTTGGCAAAAATTATTTCAATGGTTCGTAGCAAATCGTGCGTCGAATATTATATTGTTCTATCAGCATGTACTATGCAATGCTGATAGAACAATATAATATTCGACCCACGAAATCTAATGGTAAAAAAAACACTTTTTATTAGAAATTATTAATTTATAAAGAACTAGGGGGCTCCGCTCGCCTGGGAGCTTCACTCCCTAACCCTAATCACACACTATAAGTGAAACTGCATGTTACGGGTCGACATTATAGTTTAATATCCAGTTTAGCAGTTATAATGTAAAATAATCATGTTAGAACGGGTTAAAACTATGGGATTATTTTGTTATAGAGGATTTCTCTTATGTTATGTACCTATTTCCTTTTTGTATTTTTCTAATGTTTTGTGTTTATAATTATTTATACCATTGTAATTATTATTTATAATTATTTATATAACCATATTTCAGTAAATTTATTACATTTCTTATTCGTTGTATTACCGACCCGAGGTATAACATATGGTGATCTAAGATGTTTGGATCGAGATGATACTGAGCGGTAAGAACCGATATTTACAATTCCGACTATCTTTTGTCGAAATAACATTAGTTAAAAAATAAAATTTACAAGTCTTCTTCCCACATAGTACATACAAAGGAGATATTCTGATTCGATTAGAAATCAAAGTAATTTTTGGAAATTCTTTTCAAGAAACGTCTGTAATAAATCCATGTCCAACTTCTTAGGTAGTTTAATTTAACATTGAAAAGTAGTCTGGCATATTATCATTTCAATATATGTTGAAGGAAAGTGTAAAAACAACGTTAATCCTCTCATTTGAACTTAACCAGCGTAAGTCGTACTTGTTGTCGACAAATTGTTAAATAAATAATGGTCAATTTGTTTACCAATGTTAGATAAAAATAACTATAAAACTTCGCAATAATTCATTGCAGATGTTTCTTGTAAAAAATTCCCGAAAATCGCCTTCATTTCTAAGATATCACACTAGAGTCCCTATTTAATCTTTAATAATTAATATTTTCAATTGGCGCAAATATGCGCAGACTTTCCTTGAACATTCTCTAAATACAACTCATTTAGTACCAAAATACGTTAACACTTTAGCTTGGCGGGGCTTAGAACCTAACTTTCATCCTATATATTTATAACGATATGTGACACTTTTACTCAATATTTAACCACTTGTTGTACATGTTCCGACTTTCCAATTTGCAATATGAAATTATAGAAACTTTGGGCAAAGCCTCCGTTACAAAATTAATTACTTACTACTACTACTACTAATTATAATCTGTTTTAACAGCCACTTTCTTTGCAGTCAAAACTTACTGCGACGAGGAGCCTATAAATTATACAACTTTCGATAAGTTTAACAAAGAGTGACGCGCTTTCCCCGCCCTTTTATTTACTGCATATAATGCAGGAAACTCTAAAGTACAACTTCCAATAAACATAATTATATTTATGCAATTTTTAATTTTTGAATTTTGGCCAGCTTTTCCTGCATTTGGCCCCACTGTGCGACGGTCGAAAATTTGATAGTTAGAGTTGGCTTGAGAAGAGTGCGCTATGTGGGCTGCGTGAGAGCGAAAAGTGTGAAACGTCTAATTTCCCGATAGCTATCTATTCGAGAGATTGAAATGTTTCGTCTATTATTTAATACTTCGATCTCCCGAATTGACAGCATTTGGGAAATCAGACGTTTGACACTTTTCGCTCTCATGCAGCACAAACAGCGCACTCTTCTAAAGCCAACTCCAACTATCAATTTTTCGACCGTCGGAAAACACTGCCAAAGTCAAATTTCAAGTTATCGGCCATAGGTATCGGCACTTGCTCGAATTCTCCTGGGACATACGGTAGTCTGTGGCCTGCATCGTTCATCTTATCCGGATTAGTTTTGATGCCAGCCAATAGCGAGCCGTTACCTTTCACTTTGTCATAGCTGTAAGACACGAATTACGAAAGTTTTTCGATATTTGAAGACCTCGGCTGTAAAACCTGTTAACTAGCATGGATCTTCATATCAGTTAACAGGTTCTACAACCGAGGTCTTCATTTCTCAGCCATACTCAACCAAGGCTGTCACGCATATACAGTGTGTATTCAAGAAAGCTTGACATAGGCGATATGCTATAGTACACTCTAAACCGTACGCCATTGGTTGTCGACTTGAAGATGCTGTAGTAATTGGTTCTAACGATTTATCAACACCTGGCAACAGTTTCAGTACAAAATCCTTATTCCTCTAGCAGCCATAAAAACATGGTAGGGCTCACGTCGGAAGAGATGTCAAACATTGTAACATTTAATTATTAGAATGATACACAATTATCGGATTTCGATACATGTCCTTAAAATTAAAATATTCCGCTTCTTGGTAACTATTACTACACGTCTTATTTTTGTGGCGGTAACCAGTGCATTAATTTTGGAATACGATAACCTTAACTAATGTTTGACATTTTTCGCGTGACCACGTGTTTACGTCTGCCCGGCGATCAGGGCTTAAGGATTTCCTACTGAAGCGATTGCCGGGTACTGATAAGTCGTTAGAACTAATTTTATTACAGCCTCTTTAAGGATCTTGTCTTGGTTAGATTCACTAAGGAAGCCGCCATGTTTTTTTCCAAAATTTTAGATCCTTTCTCATTTCGAGATAAATAATGTTTCGTTGATGAACCATGGTTTTTTCGATGAAGGATACCTTCAAATTGTTACGCGTAGTCTTAGTTTTGTTAATAAATGTTCCTTTAATAAAAAAAACTTCACGAAAAGTCCCTAGTTTGTCAGTGCAATCATTTTCATTTTGAAATAAGAAAGGATCTAAATTTTCACTAATACCACCTGGGCCCTGTAACACAAGCTCTACAAGTGTTACAAGTGTAGAAAATTAATTGTAGGACTTGTAAGACCGTAACCTATAGGAGAATCTTATGGGGAATTTTCTACACTTGTAGAGCTGTTCTGTAACTCAACGTGAACACTTACAAGTCTGTGGTACCGATTTTTCTACAAATGTAAGAAAATGTTTACCTATAACTGACATCGTGGGTAGAATTTCCTGCAAGTCTTCGCACTCTCTCATGGGTCGATGTGGTTTCGGCGCAGTAAGTAATACGGTAAATTTCTAAAGAATACTAGCCATTTATTGAAACATGAAACATGTACAATAAAAATGTGTTCCCCCGGGGGAACAATGCTCCCCCAGGGGTAAAGGCGCGTGGCGCCAGAACAATAGAAAAACAGATATAAAATATAGTAAATACATAATGAAAATATAAAGGGGGTGGCTACTTACCCACCCCCTACTATTAGGGGCCCGCCATTATCATCATGGGAAAAAAAGATTTATTTGGTTCGGCGGACCCTCCCAATTTATATATCTAGCCCCCCGCCGTCCTGCGGTCAAGGGATGTGGCACCACAGTATCTGGGGGACAATCACAAACACGCACCATACAACAGAAATCCAGTGGCACCCCGTGACCGGCCGACCTCGATCCACTTTCCAGCGGACCGAGGCCGGCCGGCCCACGGGGTACCGCTCCACCGTACAGCAATGACAAACAGGACAACACATGGACACCACAGGACAAAACACGGTGCGGCAGGCAACACCTATCTTAACAACCAGGTAAGTATAATCAAGCCATAAATCAACGGTAAGTTATTAGAGTTAAGTTCGACTAATTCCTAGTAGTAATTGTAGTAGACATGGTACCATATATAATAATATTCATAGATGAAATAAATACGTAAACAGAATGTGGTAACTATAGTTATAATTATACTATTTCAGAGGAGGGACAGGGCGGCTGCGCAGATGTCTCCTCCAGCTCAGGCAGGTACATCTCATAGATTAGTGAATAAATAGCTAAATAAGTTAAGTTAAATTAGTGTATGGCAGATCAATGTATATATATAATACTTATTAGGTAGCCAGCAAAGCGACAGATGACGATGAATGAGGTGAGCTTGATGGATGGTAATATGTACAATGGGTGAATGTAATGGGATGAGCATGATAGGCTAAAAGGGCGCTGCTACCTAATTGAGCCAATCCTTCCCAGGACCAAGGTAGGAGGGGAAATATTTATGTATCATTATATCGATTTCAGTTATTAGCGGTGCATACTGCCTAGCGCCGGTAAAATGTTCCACGTAGATATCGCGGGACCATCGGATCGTGTCCGAGACAGTGAGTCGGCGCATCATCGAAGCGTACCACGAAGATATTCGTAGCCACCTCAGCACCTTCTCATTGCCCCAGTACCACGACCCGAGGGCACCCACGATAAAGGCATCGACCACAACTCGGTACCATTGCGCCTGCAGCTGGTCCGCCAGGGGCGCGTACTTGGCGTATTTCCGCGCTCTGGCCTCATCCCAAGACTGCAGACGGTTCTCAAATGGCACCGTCACGTCCAAGATGGTGATGGTACGTGCTCGGTCATCCCGGATAACTATATCCGGCCGGAGTTGGGCCAACTCCCCAACCACCCCTGCCACAGGGCGGTTCGTGGTCACGACACCAGGCAGTTGCTGTGCCTTGACGATCCGATCGACAATGGCATCATGCCGACGCTGAATTGCGTTGGAGTGAGGAGTGCAATGTCCGAGCACATGGGGTAGTGTCTCGAGGGCGCTCCCGCACCGCCGGCATCGTTTATCGTTCGCGTCCCAAGGCCTAGCTCCGTTAAGAGGCAAGACATTGAGACGCGCTCGATTAATGAAACGCCAGTCGGCAAATCGCGTAAAGCCGCCGGTCCGGAGGAAATGGTTAGACCACTTCGCCCGTCCCGACACCTCGTGGACCTTACCCTGGTCCCGCTTAACCAATAAGGTACCGCGGTAGTGCTCGACCAGTGCAACCCTCATCCGGTGCACTATCTGCGAGCGTGCGGCTGGTGGTACGATGGTCGATCGGTCACGAGTCGCTCGCAACACGATCGCCAGCTCCTCACGTTCTTCAGACCACGTCCAACGCACGCCGAGCTTCGTTGCCTGCCTCCGGGCGGCGTTACGTGCCGAGGTCCAGAGGGACTTAACGTCCCCCCCGTGCCTGGCGAAATCCCCTTCCAGCGAACCGGAAAGGTATTCCGCCACATCATCCATGCACGGCTCTCTGCCGAGCCGCTTCCCGACCGCCGCCCTCAACCTGCTACTCGCGATTGCTCTCACCACCTCATATTCCGCCGTCAGCATCCTGAAGGCGTGTGCGATGGTGAGCGCATCCGCGAGATCAGCTAGCGGGAGTAGCCCTCCTTCCCCCATAGATGGAGGTAGGAAGACCACTTCCGCGCTCGCGCGCTGAGGGAGATGGAACCAGCCTTTAGCCAGTCTTTTCAGTTGGCGGTCGACTTCACCGAGTGGCCCTTTCTCCATCCTCATTCCCCTTAGACCGAAGTCCATACGCGGCAGCACAAACTTGGCTACCGCGTCGAACTTCTGCCAAGGGGCGAGCAACGAGGCATCGATCGCCTTGAGGCAGTCAACGATGTCAACGAGCGCCTTTATTGGGGTCTGGCTCACGTTGGCACCGGTGGGCGTGCCAAGTGGGGGTATTCGTCGCGATCCGATAGCGCGCGAACGGGCTCTCCTTGGAGAGAGAACACAGTCGGCAGCACCCGACGCCCTCTTCTGCAGGTCATGTGCAGAGTGGCACATTTGGCCGGATTAAAGTGCAGGCCAATCCGCTGTGCTGCCCTCTCCGCTGCGGACAGGAGGAGTCGCATCCCGGCGGGGTCGCTGGCAACCAGCGCAAGGTCGTCCGCGTACGCCAGAGTGTTCAATCTCGTCCCGCGTAGATCGTACCCCGCGTCCGTGGACGCAAGGGCACGAAGCACGGGCTCGAGAGCGAGGTTGAACACTATGGGGTTCAACGGGCAACCTTGTTTTACACCCGACTGAATGTTCACCTCCGGGGTGAAACCATCCGCAGTTCTCACCCTGGTAGTGGCCCCTCGGTACATGCTCGCCACCAAACGGCGGAGAGATGCAGGCACCTGGGCTCCTTCCAGCGCGGCGGCGATGGAGGCATGGGGGACTGAACCGAAAGCATTTCGGAGGTCGAATCACGCCATCACCACCTCCTTTCCAGCCCGGCGTGCGTCCTGAATGGCCTCTTGAAGCACGAAGGAGTGCTCGTAGCATCCCTCGTACTTCAAGAAGCCCTTCTGTGAGGGACTGATGCGGCCGTTGCGCGTCGCCCATACGGTGAGACGATCGGCCACGACGGCGGCGAACAGCTTGGCGAGAACCGAACCCATCGCGAGTGGGCGCCAATTACTCAGATCGTCCTGATCCCCTTTCTTGTACACCAAGACGGTGTTGGATGTCTTCCAACCCTCAGGGATCGCTTCCAGCCTGCGGCAGGCGTTGTACACCGCAGTCAGGACACACGCACCGGGGTCAACCCTTCGCAAGTCGTGATAGGTAAGTCCGTCGGGTCCAAGCGCGGTATTAGCCGCGTTCTTGAGCCGACGGAGTACTTCCAGCTGACTGAAGGGTGACACCAGCGCGTCGTTATCGTCCTGCAACGGGGCTCAGTCGGCCAGCCCCCGACAAGACCTTCCGGGTCCTCGCGCCGGCGATACACTTCCTCGAAGTGTTGGAGGACCCTATCGCGTGGCACAACACACTGAACGGTAGGGCCCTGCATCACCTCGCGAAATGCACGCCGAGGGTTTTGCCTATACAAACGCTGGATGTGAGTCGCACGACTCACGCGATCCATAGGGGGAGGAAGCGGGGGATCAAGCTGATCCGAGCGATCAGCTACTCGCACCGGGTTCGTGTCCTCGGCTGCCCGCCTCCGGCGCGGCCGACCGCCCCCACGCCGGGGAGCATTTCGCGCACCGGAGGCACCGGGTCCAGCAGGAGTCGCAGCCTGAAAATGCGTGGCAAGTCGCCTCGCCAGCGCTTCCAACTCGTCTATTGACGAGACAGCCTCAGCCGCTTCGATGAGCTCGGCACACTCAATCTCACTAAAAGGAGGCTGAGGCGCAGAGCCATCTGGCAGCGTTGGCTGGGCGTTGACCCTACCAGGCCCGACACCTCCGGCGCCGCGCGGCACGCCCAGTCCTCCCGCACCAATACGGGCCGGATCTGGCCGCCTTCGGGAGGCCGAGGCACCCGGTCGAGGGGGTGGGGGAACTAAAGGGGGAGCCGCCCGGGCGCCCGGGGACCATCGACGAAACCACCACCATGACCATGCTGCGAGGGACTTACCGGACGCTGAAATAATGCAGTCCGCTCGCGGCGCGAGGAATTGAATCCGCGATGCCCCCTGCTTCAGTCCTACCTCGAGTGTCACGCGGTGGCGCGTCAGCTCGGCGCTCCAGGCCTGCTGGGGCCGATGTCGTCGACGCTATCGTTGGCGTCGTCTGCGTCGCAGTCGTTGCCATCCTCGTCGTCCTCGTGGCAGCTGCTGGTGTTGTTGCTGCTGCCGCTGCTGCTGCTGGTGGTGTTGCTGCTGCAGCTGTCCGGGGTGAGTCCTCGATGCGACCCTCCGGTGTTGATCGGGCCGCTGGTGGTGGGGGCGGTGGCCTCGCAGCCGCCTCCGCCCGGACTCTCCTCCGGATCTCCTCTTCCTCGTCGTCCGGGACCTCCCAACTTCCCGCATGGTACTCGACGACCCCTGCGAGATACTCACGGGTCGCCGAGTATCTTCTTCTAACCGCTTCCAGTTCTGGCGTGTGCGGTAAGACCTCCACCTCCGGGGGAGCAGGTGAAAAAGGAAAAGAGGTGTTCCGCCAGAACACCTCGTCGTCGCTCGACGACGACGGCGATCCGCTAGATAGCGTGACGGATCACCTGGGACGACCTGATCTTAGGATCCTTGGCCATCCCGCGACGGAGAGGGTGACAGCTCCGTCGCTGAGGCGTCTGGCGGGGATCTCTCACCTCTTCCTCGCTCCCGGTACCCGCATCTGGTGTTACGGCGGGCGCCTCTTCCGGTATCTCCTCCTCTTCCTCCACGATCACGTCCTCCATCCTTGGTAGTATTCGGGGGGCTTATCCTCCCGGGATGGACGGTCGTAGAGCAAATCGGCCCGCCACATACCGAGGTTGTAATGGTAGTGGCGGTGATCGTGGTTACCGGGCTGGAGGTGGGCACTGTGATGTTGCTGGGCGGGGTCGTCGGAGGGTCCGGAATCCTCTCCAGGACGACGAAGGGCTGCCTTCCCTGTAGCAGCTGTAGCCGTTGGCGGATCTCCTGCCGCTGCTGCTCCAGAGCTGGCGCTATCGTAGTTACCGGCGCTGTTGCTCCCTCGCTGGCGACGGGGGCGACGACGGGCGTGGGGGGAGTTGCGACGACGTCCGCGAAAGTCGTCCCAGCGGTGATCGGTGGTGATCGCCGGAATTGCTGTCTCGGACGTTCGGGAGACCGATCCTCGGTTGCCGCTCTTGTTCTCCTTGCCTTGCTCCTCGTGACTCTTGGGGGTACAGGCGGGGCGCTGGTCGCACGTCCTCGCCTGGTTGTCACACCTCGCGTGCTGGTGGTTTGCGAGGGACGTGTGGAAGTCGGCGCAGTGGTGGTCATTGCACCGCTTCCACTCCGTCGAGGAGGTGGAGTTGGGCCCCGTCCAAAGGATGTTGATGGACCGGGGCGGGGGGAACTAGATGTCCGCGTTCCCCCGAGCGCGCTCCTCATAGTATCGGCTCCTCGGATGTTTGGCCTCTGGGTCGACGCTCTTGATGGACCCCCCCCCCCCCCCGCTCGATGATATGGATGGCGAGGGTCGTTGGGGGACGGTGAGTCCCGTCGCCCCGGCAGTCCGCACGAGGTGTTGTGTGGCTGGAACATGCCGCGTCGGCCCGAAGGTCAATGTCATCTGGGTCGCTGGTCCTCCCGTCCTCCTGGTTGTTGCGATGGAGGTTGCCACGGTGGTGGTTGTCGTGGCCGAGGTCGATGGTGGTGTCCTCGTCGAGCCCGTCGTCGTCGCCGTCGCACGTATCGCCGCTCTTAATGTTCTTAAACCCGCGCTACCCGAAGTAGTCGCGGGGCGAGAGCTCGCGGGGGTGGAGGTATGAATGCCAGATGTCGTGGCTGTCGATTGGGAGGGAGCTGTAGAACGGGGATGCGATCGCTCGAAATGCGCCTTAACGTCTTTAAGGGCATACCTGCCCTTTCCGACGAAGGAACACTGCGAGCACGCATATTGGATAAATAGCCCCACATGAGCCGGCTCATTATTCCTGGCCATAAGGGCCAGGTGCTTTGACAGCTCCGCATTCCCTTGAAAACACCCCTTGGATCGAATCATGCTCGTTCCGCCGAAGCAGACCGGGCATCGAAATACCTCCGGTAGAGGTACCTCGATCCTCAGAGGAACGCGTGGTGGTGTCGCCATCTCGCAGTGGTCGAAGTAATCGGGAAACTTAACCGACGGTTAAGTTAAACTAACTAGGACTGGGGTACCCTAGGGGATTCGCCAGACGGCGTGACGGTTTCCCGCCACATACCGACTAACTCCTCACACTAGAGGGGAAAGGAAGATGGCGGCAATTGACGCGCGGGAGTCACTCCTAAGAGTGGCTTGCACGATGACAGCTGTCACCACCCGTGCAAAGAGGTTAGGGACACCGATGAGCACTTAGCCGCGGGGATCGCTCGTAAGAGCGACGCGCGCAGCAGAGCGCCTGTCACCGGGGGAGGTTAGAAAGGAATATGTCGGGTTGGGTTAGGTCGCCTTGCAGCAACCGACACTCGGACGCCTTAGAGCAAAGCTCGCTGGCAGGCGAGTGGGGGTTGATGGAAGGGAACCGGGGAATTCGAAAAGGGTTAAAACCGTTTCCTCCCTCGATTACTCCCTCCCATTGCCGGTAAGGAGCTCGATTGAGGAAAGGGAGTTGGACGATAAGGAGAGGGAGAGAACACTCTACCTCCGACCACTTAACGTTGGGACGACGACTGCGTCCTCCGGTAGCGACTCCAAGGGGGCTATCCGCGAACACTCCGCACTCGCGAACTCTCTGCGCGGCACACAGAGGGACAGCACAAAATAAATTAAGACACTCTGCACGCAGTTACCGACACTTTACACACCGCGCGACACTGAACTTATAAATTAACACTGAACCCAGAGAATAAAACTTAGTACTAATCGCTTCCCGACCGAGCGAAGATCAAAGTCGCGAAAAGCGCGAAAATTAAAATGGAATATTAAAATTCCTCCGGAGAGTGTAAAGGCTCTCAGGAGGAATGACTAGAATAAAACTAAGTCTTTAAAATTAAATTTCAAACGGGTGTAGAGAGCCCGGAATAATTCTAAGTCCTAAAAGTAAAAGAGTACCGCGGCGCCGGTAAAATCGGTCGCGGCAGGGATAAAGGTACGGAAAACTGATTTTTGGTAAAGGTGGATGGCCTTGCCGTTCCTCAAACCTTTCAAAAGGGAGGAATTAAAATTGCAAAGGATAATCGGGCCGGTCCTGGAGGCACTGCAATACCAGGCCAACCCGCGGCAAGGTCGGAGCGAGCTCCCTTCACCTCACCCAGCTCCAAAAATCGGTTTAATATACTGGATTTCCAATGGGAATCGTATCAGATATTAAGCTGATAAGAACAGATAAACGCCATTTATTGAAAATTTGAAACACTTTGATCTTAGCTCATTGAGCCGAGAAGCGATTGCCGGGTACTGATAAGTCGTTAGAACTAATTTTATTATAGCCTCTTTAAGGATTTTGTCTTGGTTAGATTCACTAAGGAAGCCGCCATAATAAATAATGTTTCGCTGATGAACCATGGTTTTTTCGATGAAGGATACCTTCAAATTGTTACGCGTAGTTTTAGTTTTGTTAATAAATGTTCCTTTAATAAAAAAAACTTCACGAAAAGTCCCTAGTTTGTCAGTGCAATCATTTTCATTTTGAAATAAGAAAGAATCTAAATTTTCACTAATATCACCTGGGCCCTGTAACACAAGCTCTACAAGTGTTACAAGTGTAGAAAATTAATTGTAGGACTTGTAAGACCGTAACCTATAGGAGAATCTTATGGGGAATTTTCTACACTTGTAGAGCTGTTCTGTAACTCAACGTGAACACTTACAAGTCTGTGGCACCGATTTTTCTACAAGTGTAAGAAAATTTCTACCTAACTGACATCGTGGGTAGAATTTCCTGCAAGTCTTCGCGCTCTCTCATGGGTCGATGTGGTTTCGGCGCAGTAAGAATACGGTAAATTTCTAAAGAATACGAGCCATTTATTGAAACATTAAAAAACATTACAATAAAAATGTGTTCCCCCGGAGGAACAATGCTCCCCCGGGGGTAAATGGCGCGTGGCGCCGACAACAAAACAATTAAAATAGCACAATAGTATGAATACAAATATAAGGGGGGCGGCTTAATACCCACCCCCCACTATTGGACCCGCCTTTATCATTGTGAGAAAAAAAAATTGATTTATTGATCGGCAGGCCCTTACAGTATATATTATTGGTCCCCCGCCGCACAGCGGTCAGGGGATGTGGCGCCACAGTATCTGGAGGACGTACACAGGACACCACACAACAGAAATCCAGTGGCACCCCACGACCAGCCCACTCCGATCCACTTTTCAGCGGACCGAGGCCGGCCGGCCCGGGGGTACCGCTCCACCGCACAGCAAAGACAAACAGGACAACACAGGGACAACACAAGACGACACACGGTACGGTGGGCAACACAAATCTTAAATCAAATTGGTCTTATATTTAGGTTAATCTCGATCGCTTTCGGTAAGTACTGCATGCTAGTTAAATTACTTAAGTTGAAATTAGGTTAAATCATGATAATAATGATAGCACTAGAGTACGAACCGTAGCGACTAGACATATATAATTTAGGAACTTTAATGTTCTATATGAGGTAGGGAGGTTGGCCCACAGTAAAATTGTATAAATAATAAAATAAAATTGTATAAATAAAAAACGTGTAAATAATCGGGTAGTTTAAGTATATGGATAGATAAATAGGTTAAATTAAGTAGGCACTAGTTGGGCAACAGTTGAATAATAAATGGCGGCGAATGAGGTGAGTATAATGGGTGATCATATTTACAATAAGCGAGTTTGATGATATGGATGCGAAAAGAGACACTGTTGCCCCTATAAGGCCAACCCTTCCCAGGACCCAGGCAGGAGGGCAAATATTAATGGTCATTACTTTCGGGTACAAGGGGCGCGTACTGCCTGACACCGGTCAAGTGCTCCACATAGATGTCCCGGGACCAACGGATAGTGTCCGAGACAATGAGCAGGCGCATCATTGATGAATACCACGGAGAAATCCGTAGCCACCTCAACACCTTTTCATTCCCCCAGTAGCACGATCCGAGGGCCCCTACAATGAAGGCATCGACAACAACTTGGTACCCTTGCGCACGCAGCTGGTCGGCTAAGGGCTGGTACTTGGCGTGTTTCCTAGCCCTAGCTTCATCCCATGACTGGATGCGATTTTCGAAGGGCACCGTCACGTCTAGGATAGTGATAAGACGCGACCGGTCGTCTCGTATAACGAGATCAGGCCGAAGTTGCGCGAGGTCCCCAACCACCCCTGCCACAGGGCGATTAGTGGAGACGACACCAGGCAGTCGCGATGCTTTCGCTAACCGATCGACGATCGCATCATGCCGACGCTGAATTGCGTTGGAGTGAGGGGTGCAATGTCCGAGCACGTGGGGTAGTATCTCGAGGGCGCTCCCGCACCGCCGGCATCGTTTATCGTTCGCGTCCCAAGGCCTAGCTCCGTTAAGAGGCAAGACATTGAGACGCGCTCGATGAACGAAACGCCAGTCGGCAAAGCGCGTAAAGCCGCCGGTCCGGAGGAAATGGTTGGACCACTTCGCCCGTCCCGACACCTCGTGGACCTTACCCTGGTCCCGCTTCGCCAGCAAGGTTCCGCGGTAGTACTCGACCAGTGCAACCCTCATCCGGTGCACTATCTGCGAGCGTGCGGCTGGTGGTACGATGGTCGATCGGTCATGAGTCGCTCGCAACACAATCGCCAGTTCCTCACGTTCGTCAGACCACGTCCAACGCACGCCGAGCTTCGTTGCCTGCCTCCGGGCGGCGTCACGTGCCGAGGTCCAGAGGGACTTAACGTCCCCCCCGTGCCTGGCGAAATCCCCCTCCAGCGAACCGGAAAGGTATTCCGCCACGTCATCCATGCACGGCTCTCGGCCGAGCCGCTTCCTGACCGCCGCCCTCAGCCCGCTACTCGCGATTGCTCTCACCACTTCATCCTCCGCCGTCAGCATTCTGAAGGCGTGTGCGATGGTGAGCGCATCCGCGAGATCAGCTAGCGGAAGTAGCCCTCCTCCCCCCATAGATGGAGGTAGGAAGACCACTTCCGCGCTCGCGCGCTGAGGGAGATGGAACCAGCCTTTGGCCAGCCTTTTCAGTTGGCGGTCGACTTCACCGAGTGGCCCCTTCTCCATCCTCATTCCCCTTAGGCCGAAGTCCATACGCGGCAGCACAAACTTGGCTACCGCGTCAAACTTCTGCCAAGGGGCGAGCAACGAGGCATCAATCGCCTTGAGGCACTCAACGATGTCAACGAGCGCCTTTATTGGGGTCTGGCTCACGTTGGCACCGGTGGGTGTACCCAAGTGGGGGTATTCGTCGCGGTCCGATAACGCGCGAACGGGCTCTCCTTGGAGAGGGAACACAGTCGGCAGCACCTGGCGCCCTCTTCTGCAGTTCATATGCAGAGTGGCACATTTGGCCGGGTTAAAGTGCAGGCCAATCCGCTGTGCTGCCCTCTCCGCTGCGGACAGGAGGAGTCGCCTCCCGGCGGGGTCGCTGGCAACCAGCGCAAGGTCGTCCGCGTACGCCAAAGTGTTCAATCTCGTCCCGCGTAAATCGTACCCCGCGTCCGAGGACGCAAGGGCACGAAGTACGGGCTCGAGAGCGAGGTTGAACACTATGGGGCTCAACGGGCAACCTTGTTTTACACCCGACTGGATGTTCACCTCCGAGGTATAACCATCCGCAGTCCTCACCCTGGTAGTGGCCCCTCTGTACATACTCGCCACCAAACGGCGGAGAGATGCAGGCACCTGGGCTCCTTCCAGCGCGGCTGCAATGGAGACGTGGGGGACCGAACCGAAAGCATTTCGGAGGTCCAACCACGCCACCACTACCTCCTTTCCAGTCCGACGTGCGTCCGGAATGGCCTCCTGAAGCACGAGGGATGCTACGAGCATTCCTTCGTGCTTCAGGAAGCCCTTCTGTGAAGGACTGATGCGGCCGTTGCGCGTCGCCCAAACGGTGAGACGATCGGCCACGACAGCGGCGAACAGCTTGGCGAGAACCGAACCCATCGCGAGCGGGCGCCAATTACTCAGATCATCCTGATCCCCCTTCTTGTACACCAAGACGGTGTTGGAAGTCTTCCAACCCTCAGGGATCGCCTCCAGCCTGCGGCAGGCTTATAAACCGCAGTCAGGACACACGCACCGGGGTCAACCCTTCGCAAGTCGCGATAGGTAAGACCGTCGGGTCCAGGCGCGGTATTAGCCGCGTTCTTGAGCCGACGGAGTACCTCCAGCTGACTGAAGGGTGACACCAGCGCGTCGTTATCGTCCTGCAAAGGGGGCTCAGTCGGCCAGCCCCCGACAAGACCTTCCGGGTCCTCACGCCGGCGATACACTTCCTCGAAGTGATGAAGAACCCTATCGCGTGGCACAGCACACTGTACGGTAGGGCCCTGCATCACCTCGCGAAATGCGCGCCGGGGGTCTTGTCTATACAGACGCTGGATGTGAGTCGCACGACTCACGCGATCCTTGGGGGGAGGAAGCGGGGGATCAGGCTGATCCGAATGATCAGCCACTCGCGCCGGGCTCGTATCCTCGGCTGCCCGCCTCCGGCGCGGCCGACCGCCCCCACGCCGGGGAGCATTTCGCGCACCGGAGGCGCCGGGCCCAGCAGGAGTCGCAGCCTGAAAACGCGTGGCGAGTCGCCTCGCCAGCGCTTCCAACTCGTCTATTGACGAGACAGCCTCAGCCGCTTCGATGAGCTCGACGCACTCAGTCTCGCTAAAAGGAGGCTGAGGCGCAGAGCCATCTGGCAGCGTTGGCTGGGCGTTGACCCTACCAGGCCCGACACCTCCGGCGCCGCGCGGCACGCCCAGTCCTCCCGCACCAATGCGGGCCGGATCTGGCCGCCTTCGGGAGGCCGAGGCACCCTGTCGAGGGGATGGGGGAACTAAAGGGGGAGCCCGTCCGGGCACCCGGGGACCATCGACGAAACTACCACCATGACCACGTTGCGAGGGACTTACCGGACGCTGAAACGGTGCGGTCCGGTCGCGACGCGAAGAATTGAATCCGCGATGCCCTCCTACCTCAGTCGTACCTCTAGCGTCGCGCGGTGGCGCGTCAGGTCGGCGCTCCAGGCCAGCTGGGGCCGATGTCGACACCGCGATGGATGGCGTCGTTTGCGTGGCGGTCGTTGCCGTCCTCGCCATCCTCGTGGCAGCTGCTGATGTTGTTGCTGCTGCCGCTGCTGCTGCTGGTGGTGTTGCTGCTGCAGCTGTCCGGGGGGAGTCCTCGATGCGACCCTCCGGTGTTGATCGGGCCGCTGGTAGTGGGGGCGGTGGCCTCGCAGCCGCCTCCGCCCGGACTCTCCTCCGGATCTCCTCTTCCTCATCATCCGGGACCTCCCGACTTCCCGCGTGGTACTCGACGACCCCTGTGAGATACTCACGGGTCGCCGAGTATCTTCGTCTTACCGCCTCCAGTTCTGGCGTGTGCGGTAAGACCTCCACCTCCGGGGGAGCAGGTGTGAGAGGAAAAGAGGTGTTCCGCCAGAACACCTCGTCGTCGCTCGACGACGACGACGACGATCCGCTAGATATTATTACGGATCGCCTGGGACGACCAGATCTTAAGACCCTTGGTCGTCCCGCGACGGAGAGGGTGACAGCTCCGTCGCTGAGGCGTCTGGCGGGGATCTCTCTCACCTCCTGTTCCTCGCTCCCGGCACCTGCATCGGATGTTACTGCAGGCGCCTCGTCCGGTATCTCCTCCTCTTCCTCCACGATCACGTCCTCCATCCTTGGTGGCGTTCGGGGGGGACTTATCCTCCCGGGATGGACGGCCGTAGAGCAGATCGGCCCGCCACATACCGAGGTGGTAATGGTAGTGGCGGTGATCGTGGCTACCGGACTGGAGGTGGGAATGGTAGTCTCGCTGGGCGGGGTCGTCGGGGGGTCCAAAAGACCTCCGAGGGCGACGAAGGGCTGCCCGCCCTGCAGCAGCAGTAGTCGTTGGCGAATTTCTTCGCGCTGCTGCTGGAGGGTTGGTGCTGTCGTTGTGGCTAGTGTCGGTGCTCCCTCGCTGGCGACGGGGGCAACGACGGGCGTAGGGGTGGTCGCAACAATGGCCGCAAAAGTTGTCCCGGCGGTGACCGGAGGTGATCGCCGCAACCTCTGCTGCGTCCGTTCGGGAGACCGATCCTCTGTGGCGGCTCTCTGACTCCTGGCCCTGCTCCTCGTGACTCTTGGGGACACAGGCGGGGCGCTGGTCGCACGTCCTCGCCTGGTCGTCACTCCTCGCGTGGTGGTAGTCTGCGAAGGACGGGTGGAAGTCGGCGCAGAGGTGATCGTTGCACCGCTTCCACTCCGTCGAGGAGGTGGAGTTGAGCCCCGTCCAGAAGATGTTGATGGACCGGGGCGGGGGGAACTAGATGTCCGCGTTCCCCCGAGCGCGCTCCGCATGGTATCGGCTCCTCGGATGTTTGGCCTCTGGGTCGACGCTCTAGTGGGACCCCCGCTCGAAGATGTAGACGGCGAGGGTCGTAGGGGGACGGTGACTCCCGTCGCCCCGGCAGTCCGCACAAGGTGTTGGGTGGCTGGAATCTGCCGCGTCGGCCCGAAGGTCAGCGTCATCCGGGTCGCTGGTCCTCCCATCCTCCTGGTTGTTGCGATGGAGGCTGCCACGGTGGTGGTCGTCGTGGCCGAGGTCGTGGATGGTGGTGTCCTCGTTGCACCCGTCGTCGTCGCCGTCGCACTTATCGCCGCTCTTATTGTCCTTACGCCCGCGCTACGTATAGTAGTCGCGGGTCGAGAGTTCGCGGGGGCGGAGGTATTAGTGCCAGATGTACTGGCCGTCGATGGGGGGGAAGCTGCCGCGCGGGGATGTGCGCGCCCGAAGTGCGCCTTCACATCTTTCAGAGGATACTTCCCCTGTCCGATGTAGGAACACCTCGAGCACGCATACTGAATAAAGAGCCCCGCATGAGCCGGCTCATTTCGCCTGGCCATAAGGGCCAGGTGCTTCGACAGCTCCGCATTCCCCTTAAAACGCCCCGTGGAGCGAATTAGGCCCGTACCGCCGTAGCAGACAGGGCATCGAAATTCCTCCGGAAGAAGGGGATTCGCCAGGCGGCGTGACAGTTTCCCGCCACAAACCGTCTAACTCTTCGCACTAGAGGGGATAAGGAAGATGGCGGCAACTGACGCGCGGGAGTCACTCCTAGGAGTGGCTCGCACGATGACAGCTGTCACCACCCGTGCAAAGAGGTTAGCGGGGATCGCTCCTAGGAGCGACGCGCGCAGCAGAGCGCCTAAACACCGGGGGAGGTTAGAAGGGGAATGTAGGGTAGGGTTAGGTCGCCTTACAGCAACCGACACTCGGATGCCTTAGAGCAGAGCTCGCTGGCAGGCGAGTGGGGGCTGATGGAAATGAACCGGGAAATTCGAAAAGGGTTAAAACCGATTCCTCCCTCGATTACTCCCTCCCGTTACCGGTAAGGAGCTCGATTGAGGAAAGGGAGTAGGACGATAAGGAAGGGGAAAGAAACACTCTACTTTACCTCCGACCACTTAACGTTGGGATGACGACTGCGTCCTCCGGTAGCGCCTTCAAGGGGGTTATTCGCGAACACTCCGCACTCGCGAACTCTCTGCGCGGCACACAGAGAGACAGCACAAAATAAATTACGACACTGCACGCAGTTACCGACACTACACACCGCGCGACACTGAACTTAATAACTTAACACGTAACACATAAAATAAAATAAAACTAAAATAATACTACACTTGTTACACTTGTAGGGCTTGTGTTAGAGGGCCCTGATGTTCACATTATCCAGATAGACTGTGCATATAAGAGTGTATGTAAAACATTGCGGCTTCACCAACCAGAACAAGATCTTTAAGTCGATAACCAATAGCGTTTTTAACCTCCTAACCTCCTAATGATCAATCAATTCTAATGCTTTCTTTAACTAGAACAAACAACGCCATAACTAACGAGAGTATGAGAATTAATTGTTCATTGGCTGGTATGTTTAAAAATTACATTTTAAAAAGTCACCAGCGACAGAATCCGTCACGCTGGGAGTACCACGACACACATATCGCCTATGTCTAGCTTCCACAAATACACATGGTATAACGTCAATATATGGCTTGCTATTGCTGGTGTCAAAACAAGGCAAGGTGAAATAAAGGCAGGCTACACACAAAAACTCCTCGGCTCATTTGACATGCTGTATGCATATATTAATAATTGCATAGTAAACTTCTCATTGAAAAGTAAAGCTTCGTTAAATTATAAATTGCATAGCAATATTTACGTGGGTCATTTGAAAAGTTTCCGGCCTTTTTAGGAAAAACACATATTCCAAGGTAAACAAATTTATTTCTCAACATAGCCTCTTCTTAACTCGATACATTTTAATTCGTCGTTTCTCCCAATCCTTCAAGCCGTCAGAAAAAAATTCTTTTCGTTTAACTGAAAAATACCGGTCTACAGCGTTTTCCACCGTGGCGTTTGTCCCGAATCCCCCTCCCCCCCCCCCAAGAAATTTTAGATCGATGTTTCATCGACAGTTATCAAACGTCGCAACAATTCAGCTGGATTTTTTTTATACAGCTTAAAACACACTTGCGCGACTTGTCAAGCCGTACACGCTTTTCAACAAACGTGGCACCCAACGCATGAAAATTTTTCTCATACCCAAATCCTTGTGCAAAATCTTGTGCACTGATTTATGTGATATCAGTGAGGTATCTTATAAATCTCAGCAATCTCTCCTTCACGGTCAATCGATGATCCTCCATCACAGTTTCATGCACTAAGTCCACAATTTCGTCAGTTGAAGCAGTTTTTGGGCACCCAGAACGTTCATCATCAAAAATGCTGGTACGGCCACGTTTGTACTCAGCCACCCAATGTTTGACAATTGTGTACGAATGGAAAACTTCATCGTATAATGAGTTTAACTCGTCTTTTACTTCCTGAGTTTTTTCCCCTCAAATAAAGGAACTTCACTACAAACCGGCCTCTCGAATAAACGTCTTAAAATAATACGGAAAAGTGTCTTATTGACGTAAAATAAGACGGTTAAGTGTATTGATCAGAAATTCAAGACACTTAACCGTCTTATTCCAAGACGTTTGTCTTTTCTCAGAAAGACATTTATTTTCCGTCTAAAATCATAAGACACATGGTACTGTCTTAAGATAAAGACGCTTAATCGTCTTAAAGTAAGACACTTCTTCAGGTATAAGACATTTAAATGAATAAGGGCCGGTTTTACCAACAGGTATAAACGCAGTATAGCGCTATACTGAGAATAACCATAAGGCTTATTGCTGGTTATTCTCAGTATAGCGCTATACCGCGTTTATACCGTGTTGGTAGAACCGGCCCTAAGTTGCTTAAAATAGTAAGACACTTACACAAGTAATACACTTCAAACGTCTTGTTACCTGTGACGTCAAGCATCATTATTCACATGTAACCTTAGATATACCGTATGTCCGCGATCATTTGAACCATAGGAAAATTGCGAGTTTTGCATGAGCACCCCTTTGGGTCTCCTTGTCCAATAGAATCACCGGAGAAGCGTGAATGCGCATGCGTAGTCATCCGCGAGTGTGGCGTCGTCAGCAAGTTCAGATCGGTTATCGAAATAATCGATCTGAACTTGCTGACGACGCCACACTCGCGGATGACTACGCATGCGCATTCACGCTTCTCCGGTGATTCTATTGGACGAGGAGACCCAAAGGGGTGCTCATGCAAAACTCGCAATTTTCCTATGGTTCAAATGATCGCGGACATACGGTACACTACCCCCGTGAATGAAATTTGAGTGGTCGATTATATTGGAAACGAAGCAAGATAGATTAAAAACCTTCAAACAAAATTTCATTTGACTGACAATTAAAGAAAGACATCGAGCATGACAGTTCATTTTCACGTTGAATTCTATTCATTATCAATGTCAACACATCAGCCGAATTTGTATCCATTATTTCTTTTTATTATTTGTTAATAAAAAAATGTCTACATCAGCCGTATAAGTCGCGTACCGCTTATAGAAAATTTGTACACTCTCTCTCTCTCTCTTTACTCAAGTAACGCCGGTCCAGAGGAAAAAACCGATGAGCGCACTCTACTGCACATGACGTGTACCGTTCGGTATACGGTTTTCGGCTCGGTTGGAACAGGGTTTAGCGTACTTTACTGGGGCCCCTTTCTCGAACTCGCTCGTATCTTTGCGTGCACGCATCTTAGCGAATAGACCAATCAGGTCAAGTATTCCGTTGACCGTAACCCCACCACAACGGAATATTTGATCCTGATTTTAGTCCGGGAGCCAGCAACGTTTTTCTTACGTCATAGAGAACAGGGCTAGAATTTTTATGATGAGCTCCTTGTAACGTATGAACAAAGGAATGACTGGTCTGGCAGCGCTCCGAGGGTGGTTTTGGAAACAATATAATTTTCAAAATTAAAAAAAAATGGAAGTTACGTCATGTATAACAGGGCTGAAATTGTTATGAGGGCTTCGTTACAATGCATAAAGACGAGATAGTAAAGTCTGGCACTCTCTTCCGAGGGTGGAATGTGGGTAACAGAAGGGGTTGAAGTAGCTCCACATAAAGTCGTCTCACTCGCACTCAAGTGCGCGCATAAGACTACCTCACTCCCACTCAAGTGCGCGCATAATCTATCTCACTCGCACTCAAGTGCGCGCATAAGACTATCTCACTCGCAGTCAAGGGCAAAGTTTTTCTGACCTGGCAGGGTGTTTCCATTAGAATTTCGGTCTGGCATCGATAATTTCACTTCTATGGAGTAAGGGCCGATTCCATCAACTCTGATTAAATGCTTGATTACCTAATCACAATTATATTTAATCGACGTTCTAATCATGATTAACTGCACACTTCGTTCTGATTCTAATCATACCTGATGATAATCTTCTTTGTATTCACTTTTCAGTCACCTTTTTCTGACTATAAAGTCACTAAATTCACTTCTTTGAATAGTGTATGGTAAATCGCTACCAGCTCTATATCTCTTTCCGTGCGAGATGTCCACGAATCTGTTCCGAAACTGGGCATGGACTACTAGACGTGCGAACCAATATTGGATCGGCAAAACTCCCTACTTACTACCTGCTGCATCGGTTGAGCCGCCGGACACTGCAGCGGGTAAGTAAAGCGACTCTGGTCAAGCATTGTTGGTTCGCGCTTTCGACAAAGTCCACGCCCAATTTCGGAGCAGATTCTTAAACACCCGTTATAACTCCTATACGCCCCGAATACCAGACAATGATGATTATTTGGTAGAACCAAAGGAGAACAATTGCTGTCTGATGATCGAGAGGGAAGAACTCGTGGCACAATTCCCGAATGAAAAGGATCTCGTATGTATTTGCATCGCTACGGATACTCCAAATCTAGATGGGATCTTGCTGTTCCGTGCCTATTATTATTATGTGTCCATGTATATTGCGGAAGAGACGTGGAGTCTCTCGAAAAAGCCGAGTTGACTTATCTCTTTCATCCGTGAATAATAGATTCGTGCTGCGATTAACGAATATGGGCGTTTTCGCGCCGCAACGGCATTGGCGACAGCGTGGTGCACTTATCGCAAAGAAAATAGAACGGGATATTAACCCCAGAATGGTAACATGAACATTTAGCTCTTTCTCGATAAAGATGAGTAAATTTTATTCACGAGGTAATATTTTAAAACTTAGTAAAAAAAGGCAGTGAATATATAAGGCTTTTATTAGAAGGAGGAGTAGGATTACTCGTGCGTATGTGCCTCTCTACTGATGTACATAGTTTTAAAAAATGTGACTAAATTTTACTCATCATTACCGTTCTAGAGTGAAGGCCGGTATCCATAGTCAGAACTTGAAAATAAGTATTGACTTAGTATCGGATCTTGTTTATTTATAAATTAAAATTAACAATAAAATGCCCGCCTTAAGTAGGCGTATATATTTCTCGCGAAAGGCAAATCGCTCGTGCGATATTAGGACTGAAGCGGAAGAGAAAAGAAGATAATAATGATGATGATGATGATGTTGTTTATTATTCAAAGTAGAACAAATAATATGTGCTCTTGGCAGAGTTCAGTGTACAAGCATAAGTAAGTCCTATAAATACTAAATACTAAACTATTCTAATTACTAAATACTAAAAAATGCTAATAATAGTTGGGCATGAGATAAAATTCAATTTAAGCACGAGCATGTGAGGTAAAGCAGATGATAATAATAATATAGATTGAGATTAAGTGTAAACAGGAGCAAGCTTAAGCGCGTATATAAAATAATGCTAGCGTGATTATGTTTGCCGCGGACAGTGAATTTTGTCAAGTAGAGTTATCCAGGTTGAATAGCCACTGTTTGGTTCTTGCTTTAAAAGCGCCGGGTGTGGAGACTTCAATAATGTCCGGCGGTAAGGAGTTCCATAAGTATAGAGCAGATACCGCGAAGGACGACTTAAAGGCCTCAGTCCTATGCATGGGTATGGTGAGGGAGCGATGATGTCCAGTTCGACTTGAGAATCTATGAGAGCTGTATGATAGTAGTTCAGTAAGGAACAGTGGCCGATTTGTGGTGATAGTGTTATAAGTAAGCGTGGCGAGGAACAATTTCCTTCGAGACTCGATAGTAAGCCAACCAAGTTCACGGCGGTATTCACTAATGTGGGTATCGCGCGGTAATATAAAGATATAGCGAATCTCTCTCCCTTTATTAACTAGTCGTTGGAGCTTGAGATTGAGAACAGTTCCAACACCATTTAGGGCAACCGTACAGTAGTTTAAATGAGGTAAGATTAAAGAGTCGATGCAGTTGATAGTAGGATCGATTTATTTTTGCAGTGACAAAGCAGACATGCTCTTTGAAGTTGAGTTTGGAGTCAATAATCAATCCGAGATTTCTGACCGAGTTGATGAACAGGATGTGTTAATACCATTGCATCCAAGTGGTGGAAGACTGTCGGAATTGATGGAGTTAATGTAGCGCACATTGCCAAAGATGATCGCTTTAGTCTTGCCAAGATTGAGTTTGAGAAGGTTATTGTGAGCTCAGCGGTCAATACGGAGTATATCTCCGTTGAGTTTGGCTATACATGAGTTTAATTCATGAGGAGGACAATTCAGATAGATTTGCAGATCGTCTGTGTATAGCAGGCGCTTGGCGTTTTTCATGCTGCTCCCTATATCATTAATAAATAGCGAGAACAAGAGCGGCCCCAGCACTGAACCGTGAGGGACTCCAGCGTTAGTATGATGCCAACTAGTGAGAGCGCTGTCAGATATTTTAATCGCTTGAGATCTGCCCTGGAGATAAGACATGAACCGCTCAATAGTCCGATGAGCAAAGCCCATTCGTTGGAGTTTGAGGGCCAGTATGCTGTGCGATACAGTGTCGAAGGCTTTTGAAAAGTCAAACAGCACTAAAACAGTGACCTGACGACGTTCCATATTATGCCTAACATCGTTTATAAGTTTTACAAGAGCTGACTGAGAGCTGTGCCCTGGCCGAAAACCACATTGGTAAGGATCGAGGAGTGAGTTCTGGTTCAAGTGGGTGACTACTTGGTTGTAAATAACCTTTTCAAATATCTTGCTGTGTGGGTAGTAGAGAGATAGGACGGTAGAGTCGTTCACAGTGGACGGCACAGGAATCTTATTGATAGGCATTATAACCGCTTTTTGCGGTCGAAGGGAGAGAGAGAGAGAGAGAGAGAGAGAAAGAGAGAGAGAGAGAGAGAGAGAGAGGGGGAGAGATTTGATTGGTTGATTGATTTATAAAAACATTTATTGTTCTGGGTTAAACAAATGTTTGTAGCGAGCTACGGGAACAAATGTTTGTAGCGAGCTACATGGTAGGAATAAAAATAAAAATAAAGCAATTAGGCATTGAAACGAGCAAGCTTGATAGAGTAGGTTTAAAAAATGCGCTTCACGATAAGCATAGTAAGCATGAAAGGAATACGACTAAAATTATAGTTATGCCTTAAACATTAGAACGAGCAAGCTTAAGAGAATAGGATTAAATAATAAGTTAGGTTCCCTCACCAGAGTATACGATATGATATAATATAAAATGATAGCGGTTATAACCACCAACTAGACCTGCCTAGGATTAAATGATAGGCTTCACGAGATAGAGGATGGAAGGATTACAACTAAAATCATAACTAAGTATTAAACATTAGAACGAGCAAGCTTAAGAGAATAGGATTAAATAATGAATTAGGCTCCCTCACCATAATATACTATGAGATGATAGCGGTTACAACCACCAATTCGATGTACCTAGGATTAAATAATAAGCTTTTCACGTGATCGAGCATGGAGAAGGATGACAACTAAAATCATAGCTAAGCATAAAACATTAAAACATTAAGACATTACGTCGGTGTAATCACGGAGCTGCTCCAGCTGGTAGTAAACAACGTTGACCTTAGACGTAACGTGGGCGATATGTTTGTGGAAATTCACTTTCGAATCCAAGATTACTTCTAGATTCCTAGCTGAGGTTACAAATGGAATCTTTTCTTGACCGTCGCCTAAAGGTGGGAGATCATCAAGGCTTATTTGATTGATGAGACGGTTATTGCCTAGAATGATCGCCTTAGTTTTAAGAAGATTTAGGCGAAGACGATTTCTTGAAGCCCAGTCACTAATAGCTGCGATGTCACCATTAAGTTTCCGTATGCACCCAGCCAAATCTGATGCCGGGCATGAGGCGTATATTTGGAGATCGTCTGCAAAGAGCAATCGCTTGGCGTACTTTAACGCTGTCCCACTGTCATTGATATATAGTGAAAACAGAAGAGGCCCTAGAACCGAGCCCTGGCGGACACCAGTATTTGTTGAGACCCAACTGGTGGTAGTTGCACCTTCGATTTTGACCGCTTGTTGCCTGCCCATGAGGTATGATGCCATCCACTCACAAGCTCGCGTAAAGAATCCTATGTTCCGTAGTTTACAAAGTAGAATATCGTGGGGAACTCTATCGAAAGAAGTCAAAGAGAATAAGTCAGTGACCTGTCGCCTATCCATACCCAGTCTGACGTCATTGAGAAGCTTGACTAGTGCCGTTGTCGTGCTATAGCCAGGGCGAAAGCTGCACTGCCACGGGTCCGAGATGGAGAACCTCTTGATGTAAGCTGAGATTTGGTTAAAGATAAGCCGTTCTAGCACTTTGCTCAAAGTGGTGAGCAAAGAGATAGGACGATAGTCATTAGCTGATTTAGGCGATGCGATCTTATTAATAGGGATGACGATAGCACTTTTCCAGATAGTCGGGAAGTCACAGTCAGCTATTATTCGATTGTACAGTCCGACAAAGCAATCCAAGGTGATACCCAGGGTTGGCAAAAGCATCCTCATGTTTAGACCATCAGCTCCTGTGGCGTTCGATTTGGAATCCATTACAGCTTTTTTCACGGCTAAGGCCGCAAGAGGCACGAAATCAAACTCAGGCCTCCCAAAGCTAGCGGAACAAAGTCTACGACCGGAGGAGGAGAGGCACTAATTGACACTTGAGCTAGTGCTAAATTGAGATCTCCGGCAGGAATGGCCAGGGGAGGTGAACTGGAGGGTTTGAGAAGCCCAAGGTTACGTAACTCCTTCCACATCCCTGCGGGAGACAGGTGGACAAACCTAGGGCGGTAGTAGCCCACTCTTGCAGCAGCCATTTAGGCTCGTAGATCATCACGTTGCACTCTATAGGCTTGAAGATCACTTTTCCTCTTATTGCGTTGGTAACGATGATAGACGGTACGCAGTGAACGTTGGGCAAGAAGGAGTTCTGGTGTGAGCCATGGAATATACTTTACAGTGTTGACAGTTAGTGAAGTGACAGGCGCAATGGAGTCAAGTGTAGCAAAAAAGTTCGCGTAGAAACTGTCGAGGCCGGAATCTATATTGGAGGCACTTGTGGTTAGAGCCGTCCAATCAGTTTTCGAGAATAGTTCTTGAGCCTCAGGGTACAGTAGCCTACCAAGCCGACGTGTTTTGATAGTCTTGGGCGACGGACGAATGTACAGAATCTCAAGTTCAGCATGGATGAGGTGATGGCCAGCTCCCATCGGCGTTGTTGATTTACCCCAAGAGGTGACAGAGTCAGATTCATCAATGATAATTAAATAAAGCCAAGTTTCAGAGCTTCCAGTCACGTGAGTGACACCATGGTCGATAATTTTGAGCGATAAGTCATTCATTAGCGTTCTATCCATTATCACCTTGTGAGCATAATTTTCCATAGCTGATGAAAGTACAGAGCCAAAGTTCACTGGAGTGGTAAATGCGACGTGTGGTGGCCGATAGACAACTGATGCGAATACTTGTGGCCCTCCAGGGGTGGTAAGTTCACACATGATATACTCAATCATTTCCACTTTCTCAGTGGTGTTGGATCTGGAGATCTCCACAACCCCGATAGCGACTCATGGATGTACAGTGCAACTCTACCTCCATGAACGTTCCTATCGTTCCTGAGAATAGTGAATCCGGATAAGTTGACGATAGAGTCCGGGATTAAAGGTGCTAACCAGGTTTCAGTCACAGCAATGACGCGGTAGGGTAAGTTTATATCTAGGTGAGTTTTTAGTGGGTCCAGATGAGATCTAAGTGAATTAGAATTAATGCAGCAGCACCGAAAAGAGTTGGCCCGAGGCGTAGCATTTAAAGAGTGGGCAGGTCGACTACGTCATTCGTGTTGACTGGAGTACAGCTGTGCTATTCTTGGAATATCAGCTGGAGAGTTAATGATTTGTACTAGAGCATCATCGGATGCTTTAGCAAATACCGTTGCGTTTTTACACCAGACGTATTTAAAACCCACCTCCTTCAAAGCAGATTTTGCTGCGTATAGTAGTTTAATTACGTTGGAGGGTAGAAGCTCGTTAACATTGATGTGGGGATCTCCAGGTTGTCCAGTGCTGAGTTCAGAGTGTGAAAGAACTGAGGCATCTAGTTGCGAATACTTGAGGGCCCCGAAACTGCGCTTGGCAATCAGTAGTCGTGAAGCTGTAGCCGGATCCTTACATATCACCGCAAAAGTTGTTTTAACAGCCTCTTCGTCTTCAGGATTTGTCCGATGAGAATCAGCAGAAGTGGCAATATGCTTTTTCCGCAGAAGTCGTGCACTCACCAGGTTACCAGGACCGACGACAACCTTAGTAGTGGCACCAATGGCTGTGGCAAGCTGGAGCAATGCTTGCTCACTGGTACTCGCGAAGGAGAGGCCAGAAATGGTGAGTTCGCAACCATGTTGGCGACCAGTTAGTGCCCGCTGTATACATAGTGCATTGGCGTTATTGGCTGCAGCGAATTTAGTGAAACCATTTGGATTATATGATCCAGAGCCACCAGCTACTGACAATTGCCCGACCCGGGTTTCAAGAGCAGTAAATGACTTTTTCAGCTCCAAATTCTCCTTTGCTAGATTATCGGTAATCGTGGCAAGAGTGTCCGGGATGAGTGAGAGCTGGCCAGTTTTAGTCTTGAGTATAGCCACGTCAGTATTCATAGTGTCGATAGTAGCACGGATAGTCGGGAGTTCCTCTAGGAGTGCCTCCTGCCTGGCTTTGGTATTTTTGATATCCTTCAGTACCTCCATGATGGACTCCAGCGTGATGTTACCCTGAGTGGTCCTTTTTGGAGGAGGTTTCTGGTAGGCGCCGTCGTCATCGCCTTTCCTATTACGCGAGGTATGACCAGCAGATATTGTAGACGTACGCGAGGGGACGGAGGACTCAGAGCCAGTAGGCGAGTTTAAATGAAGTTTGCCCTTAGAACCAGACATTGTAGTAGGACACTTTAAAGTTCAAATTTGGAAAACGTCGCCGCTAGTGGGTAGTGAGCTATTAATGTTTGGTGCTAGATGGCAGTGATCGTCAGTCGGTAGCACAAAATGACCTAATTTAGTCAATCTAGTTGGTAATGGTGTACAGGAACTGAAGACACTAGATGGCAGCACTCGTCGATTCCACTCAAGCTATGCACAAGAGAAGGACGCGGAGGGCCAGAAATAGACAGCCAAACTAACCTCCAAATGCATTTACAGAAAAGAAATCCAAGTTTCGTGAGCCTCAGGCACCGCACAGCGTAGCAACAGTTACGGTACAGGAAGAATACAATTTCAGAGCAAGCGGGACACAGAAGCAGAATGCGCCCGGGGGCGAATTGAAGCTGGAATAATCAAGAATAATAAAGTTACGAGAAGGATAATAATAATAAAGAATAATAATAATGAACAATAATAATAAAGTAACGAGAACAATAATAATAATAATAATAATATGATGATGATGATGTAGGGAATGATAATAATAATGACGATAATTGATGTCAATAAAGAAATAAAGTAATTAGGTCTGCAAGCAAGTAAGTAAGCCAGAAAGAGGCAAGCAAATGAGCAAGTGAATAAGTGATTAGACATATAGAAAAAAATTAAACTAGTCCTCGGACAGCAGACAGTGCAAAAATCTACTTCTGAAAATTGGTACAGAAGTAGACTCCCTAATAACAGCCGGAAGCGAATTCCAAAGGGAGGAGGCAGTGACAGCAAAAGATTTCTGACAAACCGTGGTGCGACACACCGGGGCATGCAGATTAGAGACAGGCTCCCGAGTATAGTGGAGCAGAGACGAAGTTCTAGAGTGAAGCATATCCGCTAAGTAATCGGACGCTCCAGAAGAGCGTACAGAGAAAAACAGAGAGCCAATGAGATATGTGCACCGCCTGACACCATGAATTTTTAACCCCCGATTATCTAATTATATACCCTCTTCGCAATAAGTTTTGGTTTTGTTGTAACGGTGATTCTGATTGGTTCATCAACGGAACTTGTAATGAAGTAGGAGGAAAACCTGACGTGATCAACTGACGCGCTGCAAGCCGAGCTCAGTGAGCTGCCGAAATCTCCAACAGAATTTAAAAAGGAACCAGTTGCATAATACCGGAGAGCAAGCAGTTGTACTCTGGGTGCAGTAGCGTGGTTTCTGAAATGTGCACTCCCTTTATTTAGTAAAGATACAGAAAATTCTACGAGATTTTTAACGTAATATGATAATGTTGCGATATTTTAAAATAGATCATATATTATTTAAGAAGTAATTTATCTTTCTGTAGCGTGTTTCAAATTATGTACAATTTCCAGAAGCAAAGCTTCAACACTGTCTTTCGATAACCGAAAACGCGTAACGAAATCCAAATCATCCAAAGTTTGGAAATAATTAATTCGTTCCTTAATTAAATGTAACCTTCTATCAATTTCGATACCATTTTCATCATCAGATGATGACAAAATATCGTGGTAAAATAAATTCATGTTTGGTATAGTATTGCAGAGCAGTGAATCTTCGACTTTGAGGTTATGTTGATCCACATTAATCACTGGTTAAGTTCCTAACCGGCCAAAAATGGCCGATTAAGTTCAACGGCGATTATCTCACTTTAATCATGGTTTAACAATTGGTGGAACGCAAGAGCTTGATTAAATTAAGCTAATCGGAAATTAACAATTTAATCAGAGTTGGTGGTTTCGGCCCTAAGAGCTACTCCAGACTGCCCCGTTTACAGTAAAATAATCAGTCTGAGTTTTTGACATATTATTCGAAATACCTGCCAAAAGTGAAATTATTAATCCACCGAAATTTCGCAGCCTGGCAGTCTGGAGTAGCTCTTACTCCATAAAAGTGAAATTATCGATGCCAGACCGAAATTCTAGTGGAAACACCCTGCCAGGTCAGAAAAACCGTACCCCTGACTCCGAGTGAGATAGTCTTATGCGCGCACTTGAGTGCGAGTGAGATAGGTTATGCGCGCACTTGAGTGGGAGTGAGATAGTCTTATGGGCGCACTCGAGTGCGAGTGAGACGACTTTATGTGGAGCTACTTCAACCCCTTCTGTCACCCACTTTCCACCCTCGGAAGAGTGCCAGACTTTACTATCTCGTCTTTATGCATTGTAACGAAGCCCTCATACAAATTTTAGCCCTGTTATACATGTCGTAACTTCCATTTTTTTTATTTTTAAAATTATATTGTTTCCAGAACCACCCTCAGAGCGCTGCCAGACCAATCATTCCTTTGTTCACACGTTACAAGGAGCTCACCATACAAATTCTAGCCCTGTTCTCTATGACGTAACGAAAACCGTTGCTGGCGCCCGGACTATTGGTCTATTCGCTAAGATGCGCGCACGCAGGTTCGAGCGAGTTCGAGAAAGGGGCCCCTGTACTGTTAGGTAACGGGACCTTCCCCTCCTTTTTTGACCTCACCTCAACTCACTTTCTCTAAAATTCAACGCGGCCAACAAGCACGTCATTTTCCGAAGGTTGTTTGCTGTGCAAGAATGTCGAAAAAAAAGAAAAAACAGTGTTTTGTGCATTAGGTCAACGACGCAAGTGTGTTAGATTTCTCTCACGAGATAACACAGGTTTACAAAAAAAAAGGTCCGGACTATTTGACCATACCATGGTATTCCGAGGTATTTTTGCGTCCTGAATCCGATCTCGTGGTCATCTGAGCCCCATCACGTCAGAAAAACGAGGTTTGCAACGAGGAGGTTGGCACTGCAGACGCACAAATTTTTGACTTATGTTCTGCATGCTGTTTCATAGGGCCGATTGTACACGAACAATCGGCTTTATAGAAGGGTCTTTATTGTTCGGATGCAAACAATGTTCCCAAGAAGTCCACTAACATGGTGCGAAATTTCAGACGGATGGGTTGAGCAGTTCTCGAGATATGGAAGTTTTCCCTCAAGTTTCTGTGTCTTGGCAGGGAGCTTAAACTCGTGAGTTGGTAAGATTCCTTCGTCAACTTACAGCAAATTTGTGCCGTCCAATTGTGTTGGTTGTAATGTCTTTGAAAAGGGCAAGAGCCCGTGAAATAAATAAATAAGGAAATGGGACTGCCCTGAGCAGCACCCAGAGCATGACTCCAAGGTTCTAAGGCCATTAGGGTTAGTGCTGGGTCCACTGCCAATATGTCACAGTGAACGGATCGCCGGAATTGGATGCCTTGACAGGGAGATTGTAATCCGCGAGATACAACGATCATGGCAACATTTTATCCACTGGGGTGGTTCTGTGATAGTCCCGGTCGAGATTTAGGACTCTATTCCAATGTTTGGAAGGTATTCAAGACCTAAACACCTACCCTCCAACTCAACAGGTCACTTGAGAAATTGTCCCGCGTCCAGTTCCAAAAAATGGTCATTTTAACCTCTAAATGACCTTGAAATCTCGTTTTTCAGGACGCAAAAATACCTCGGAATACCATGGTCCGGTCAAATAGTCCGGGCTTTTTTTTTTGTAAACCTGTATAATTTGATCATTATCAGGTTGGCCGCTTTACTGGAAAGCAGGGAAAAGTCAAAGAATTTACGAATCGTCAGGGATTTTTATAGAAAGTTCTCAATTGTGAAGAACTAACTAATTCTTTTAATTGAATGCTCCTTTCGCCTCTCGTATATCAATAACACAGGTTTACAAAAAAAAAGTCCGGACTATTTGACCGGACCATGGTACTCCGAGGTATTTTTGCGTCCTGAATCCGATCCCGAGGTCATCTGAGCCCCATCATGTCAGGAAAACGAGATTTCAAAGTCATTTAGAGGTTAAAATGACCATTTTTTGGAACTGGACCCGGGACAATTTCTCAAGCGACCTGTTGAGTTGGAGGGTAGCTGTTTAGGTTTCGAATACCTTCCAAACATTGGAATGGAGTCCTAAATCTCGACCGGGACTATCACAGAACCACCCCAGTGGATAAAATGTTGCCATGATCGTTGTATCTCGCGGATTACGATCTCCCTGTCAAGGCATCCAATTCCGGCAATCCGTTCACTGTGACATATTGACAGTGGACCCAGCACCGACCCTAATGGCCTTAGAATCTTGGAGTCATGCTCTGGGTGCTGCTCAGGGCAGTCCCATTTCCTTATTTATTTATTTCGAAATCTCGTTTTTCTGACGTGATGTGGCTCAGATGACCTCGAGATCGGATTCAGGACGCAAAAATACCTCGAAATACCATGGTCCGGTCAAATAGTCCGGACTTTTTTTTTGTAAACCTGTGTAATTAATCTAGCTTTTTCGATTATTCCTTGTGTTTAAGGCGGAGGGATTGGTTAATTAAAAGAGCCAGAGAATAATGAACATACAGTCAGAGGCAAAAGTGAGTACACACCCCAGAAATCGAAAGAAAAATGTATTTAAGAAAACTACACATAACGAGGAAGAGTTTATAAACATTAAATATAAGTACATATGTTACACAAAAACCTGCTAATACTCTGACTCTCTTTAAGATATTTGGACAGAAAAGGGGTCAAAAATATGGCGAACAACAAATTCTGAGCTTTATCCCAAAAATCTTCTGAGCATTGTCACACACGAGGTGATTCCGTAATGGTTTGGTGTGTAATGGCAGCCTCTGGGATGGGGCAGTTGGTTATTATTGACAGAATAATGGACACAACAGAATATTTGGTTATTCTAAAAGCCAATTTACAGCCCAGTATTGTTAAGACAGGTTTACAGGGGTCTTGGCTATTTCAACAAAATAATGACCGCAAACATACTGCCGGTGCGGACAAGCAATGGCTGTTATACAATACACCGAAACAACTGTATACCCCACCTAGTCCCCAGATCTCAATCCGATTGAGAATATTTGGGATATTTTCGATAAAAAGGTACAACGTTCTACAAGAATTACGAGCAAACTTCCCTCAAGACCGCATTACTTTATGCATGGGATACAATTCCGCCTACTGTTACACAAGACCTAATTAATTCTATGCCCAGACGATTAAGAGCTGTCCTCAAGGCCAATGGTGGGCTAACAAAAAATTAATTAACCTCATCGATACTATCGATGTACTGTAAAACGTGCCAGTTACTAATATCGTGTACTGACTTTTGCCTCTACTTTATAGCTCTGTTATAAGATATTAATTTATAAATCGATATGTAGTCCATTTATGTAGAAACGCCCCCCCCCCCCCAAAAAAAAAACATCGACGATGTAGGATAGCATGAATTAATAAAATAGTTCCCTTTACTAAGTAATCATGTAACAACTTATTATATCTAACAAGGGGACCCTTCGAAAGTCGGAGCACCGATTGTAATGAATTTTTTTTTATAAATAAAGGGAAGTCCCCTGAGTAACGCTCATACTTTACTTTTGTCCAATGCGCCTTTGTTTATTTAAAAAAAAGAAATTGTTTTGACGCGTAGAGTGTGTACTGTAATGTAATACTCGGTATCCAAGATAACGGCGTGGCGCAGTCGGCTAAGGCATAGACTTACCACGCGGGTGTCCCACGTTCGATTCCCATGCATGCGCTATCTTTTTTTTTTTGCCAATTTCGAACTTTTTCACTTTTTTTATTATTCAAACTATTGCTACTAATCTTTAGAAGTAAAATAAATCTAGGTAAGGCGAAAAAACAAAATTTAAACACGTTCAATCACAAAAAGCATTTTCATTTATTCGTAACAAGTGAAATTTTAAATTTAATTGGTATACTTATCGCTAATTCTATCGGACGATTCCGATGGTGATTCTGGGGCCGACATCTTACATACTTTAGGATGATAAATATCATATAAACACTTAAAACACAAAATCTCTTTACACCAAGCACATTTCATAAACGTTACAAAACCGCAGTTACATTTTTGTTTCAAATTGCAAACAGCTTACTAAAGAATTAGGAAATGTTGTAATTACTTGCTCAAAATCAGGTAAGTTGACTACACATTTGTACAGAAAATTTCTGGAGACAACGTTGAAGCCTTATGTTAAAGAAGATAAATTTGTTTTGCTCGTCGATTCGTGGAGTGGTCAAGCCGATAGTACTTTGTATGACGATGTGTTCACAAACAGTGATGGGGAAGTTACTTGCACATTAAAAATTATTCCTCCTAAATGTACCCCTTTGTGTCAACCATGTGACGTATACTTTTATCGACAAGTGAAGAATTTTGTGAAGAGATTTATTAAAAGAACAACGAGAACTATCATCTCGAGAAGACGCAATCAAGATTCACTCAATTATTCATCATCAGTTGAGTGCGCCCGCATTCACCGAGATGATTAAATATGCGTGGTTTGCGTCTAAATTGATAGAAGAAAGACCTTTTTTCAATAATATAAATGATGTCTGTTTCCCATTGAGCAATTTGAAACAAAAATGTAACTGCGGTTTTGTAACGTTTATGAAATGTGCTTGGTGTAAAGAGATTTTGTGTTTTAAGTGTTTATATGATATTTATCATCCTAAAGTATGTAAGATGTCGGCCCCAGAATCACCATCGGAATCGTCCGATGGAATTAGCGATAAGTATACCAATTAAATTTAAATTTTCACTTGTTACGAATAAATGAAAATGCTTTTTGTAATTGAACGTGTTTAAATTTTGTTTTTTCGCCTTACCTAGATTTATTTTACTTCTAAAGATTAGTAGCAATAGTTTGAATAATAAAAAAAGTGAAAAAGTTCGAAATTGGCAAAAAAAAAAGATAGTGCATGCACGGGAATCGGACGCGGGACGCCCGCGTGGTAAGTCTATGCCTTAGCCGACTGCGCCACGCCGTTATCTTGGATACCGAGTATTACATTACAGTACACACTTTACGCGTCAAAACAATTTCTTTTTTTTTAAATAAACAAAGGCGCATTGGACAAAAGTAAAGTATGAGCGTTACTCAGGGGACTTCCCTTTATTTACAAAAAAAAATTCATTACAATCGGTGCTCCGACTTTCGAAGGGTCCCCTTGTAAGCAGTTTTGCTATTCAAAAACTAAAAGGGTTCATTTTTAAATAGCATTACATGAAAAGATAAGCCATTGCATGAAAAAAGTAATCGATAGAGAACGTGACAGGAAAAAAAACAGCGGTATACGAATTACGAAAGATGATGAAAAAATTATGATAAAAATGTAATGAAATTATTACCGCCGAATTAATGAAAGTAAGTGTGTTGTCAAGGTTTGTTGAGCTAATGAGAGAAATAGTACATAATTCTATACAATGATAAAATTTGCTACAGAGACTAAAAAACAACATAGAAGATAAGAAAACCAAATTCCACTGAAACTGAGAATATATTCAGTTCCCCTTCTGTGTACAAACATGAGGGTCTACTGTGTTGCTTAAATAGTTAGTGAAAAGAGTATTTTTGATAATCGTATGATCTCTATAAATGTAGGGTACAATTAATTCGTGGCTTACTGTAACTCTTACATGTCAAAGACACTTTGAGGCTGTTGTGAAAGTAACCTAAAGTTGCCTCTGGCCTGCTGAAGTCACGTAATTGATTTGGTTAAAAATGTTGTTTTTCATATTTTCAGTTCCACATGTTTGCACATAACTAAAAGTTTGACCTATGAAACGAGAAACCCATGTACAGCTTTTAATTAGAACACGAATGATTTATTTTCTGATATACAAAGCCACGAATTAATTGTACCCTACTTTTATGGAGATCATACGATTATCAAAAATACTCTTTTCACTAACTATTTAAGCAACACAGTTGACCCTCATGTTTGTGCACAGAAGGGGAACTGAATATATTCTCACAATCAGTTGCTGTGGAATTTGGTTTTCTTATTTTCTATATTGTTTTTTAGTCTCTGTAGCAAAGTTTATCATTGTATAGAATTATGTACTATTTCTCTCATTAGCTCAACAAAACTTGACAACACACTTGCTTTCATTAATTCGGCGGTAATGATTTCATTACTTTTTTATTATAATTTTTTCATTATCTTTCGTGATTCGTATACTGCTGTTTTTTTCCTGTCACGTTCTCTATCGATTACTTTTTTCATGCAATGGCTTATCTTTTCATGTAATGCTATTTAAAAATGAACCCTTTTAGTTTTTGAATAGCAAAACTGTTTAGATGTAATAAGTTGTTACATGATTACTTAGTAAAGGGAGCTATTTTATTAATTCGTGCTATCATACATCGTCGATGTTTTTTTTTGGGGGGGGGGGGGGATTTCATTTATTTTTTCATTAATTTTCTTTTTGTCACTCAGTGTCAAATACTCGGTTTCATGGGCGTCCTCGACGCATGTGAAATCATCTTTCACACACCAATTCGTGAAAAGTTGCGCAGTGCGTGAAATAACCTGCGCAGTGCGTGAAATCGTCAACCTCGTATTTTACACTTAGTGACAAAAAATAGAATTCGTTATTCGGTTGTTTCGCGCCGTTCTAACGAGTGTGATTGCCGTACTCGCTTCGCTCGTGCGGCAAACTTCACACTCGTTAGAAACAGCGCTTCACGCCCTAATAACGAAAATAACTATTCATGCTCTTTTGCCAGATAAATGTAAAACATTTTTTTTAATGATAGAATGTGGTCAGTTGTTATTATTGCCGAGTTCGGTTGTGCATTGAACTGAAGCGTGTTCGGTTGTACATTAAACTGAAGTTTACTTCAGGCGTTGGAAAAACATTAGGTTCGTTCGAACAGCAGTCACAAACCGTTGGCAATTGGACGACGCATGCGCAGTTCGTTAAAAGCGTTCGCACAGGAGCAAACCCAAACTGCTGATCTAAAGTTAGGTGTTCGTACAGAAAAAATCAGGAGTCAGAACCCGATTTCCAACCGTCAGAAAAATCCGCTGACTCTCACCAAATTTTTGGTTTGGAGTCTGCGCAGTGTGTGCTCCTTGTTTCTGTTTGCGTCTAACCTCAACTTTATGCATTTTCTTCACTGATCTATGCTGTGCATCGGTTGACGGTTTTATGATAGTAACAGTTTAGGTTATGTGAAAAATTTCACGTGTAAAATTGCATGATTAGGGTAAACGGGGTAAACCATCCAGTTATTGGATACTTTGCACTTATTGGACAGTCTGATTTAAATAAAAAAGAACAAGATTTCTAGTTTTTACTTAAATAAATATTATCAAAACCGTACCTGGCTTATTAATTCTTGACTGTCCAATAACTAAGTTTTTGACCTTATCCCAGTTTTTTATTGTTGAAAATTATATTCTTTCAAACTTAAAATTGTAAGTCACTAGAATGTAAAGCCAATATATTTTCAATTAAAACAAGCCACTACTCATATCTCTAGGTAGAAAAATATCTTCTTAACACGGTCTCAAATGTTGTTAAATGCTTAAGTCGGAACGCGTCGCTACTTCTCCTTATAAACGAATTAAATAGCCGACGCGGTTGGTGGTGATTAGCAAAGTGATTTCGATGATGCGTGATTAATTAGGAACCGTCCCGCAATTAGCCTTCCAGGAAAGATACAGGACTGTGAGCGCATTCACAGTCCCTGTTTGACCTTAATAGAGATACTTACATAGTGTAATGAAATATATTAGAGTAATAAGTATTTACCCTACTGAAAAATTTCATGTGTAAAATTGTATTATTAATCGTATGTTAAATTTCGCGATAAATATTATGTCAAATTATATGTTAAATTACATGTTAAATCATATGATAAATTACATGTTAAATTGTATGGTAAATCCCATGTAAAAATCAATCAACTTTCACATACTATTTAACACTCTATGTAACACGTGATTTAACACATTTTGTCAGACCTTTCTTAATATTCTGTTATAATTTTTTCTGTTAGACAAATTTTACGTTAAAATCTTTTTTTGATAAATTTATTAGTACAATACATTTATTAGTACAATTTTTATTTACTATGGAACAATTAATTTATCAGCCAGATTAAAAAAAGGTAATATACTGTAACGTGTTGCAAATCGTGCACGTTACAATGTGACGCAGTCCCTCACGTCGCACCGCCGCACAGTGGTCAATTTCCTTGAATTAGGAGGACAAAACGTAAAAAATGAAAGTATTCGCAGAATGAAAATAACGGTATATATGAAGTGCTACATAACGAGAGATTCGTAAATGACATAGCATTATAGCCTACGCATGATATGTTCTATAAAATCAAGGTCAAAAGTTGCAGTAGCGAAATATACCCTTAGTGTATTACATTCTTTCGTTGTGCATACACTGTGTTCTATTTGCGTTTGGAAATTATCGCGTTGTTGTATTGTTAGTTTAGTCCTTTGACTACATACAAACGTCATTTGGTAAGTATATAACTACACACACTTGCATAATAATTTGTTTTTAACAAGGCATACGTAAAGCTGCTCTTGATAGGGTTTTAAAAAAAGTTTCAAAAAGTTTCACGTTCGAATATGTTTTGTTTTGTAGAGAAACTTATCTACTTTAAAATGAGCTATGAAGCTTTACTTACTTCTACTTACTACAGAATATAAACGAACCGAAACTCTAAGCTACGCTCTCAATGTTGCTTTTCTCGCTCACTCTCTGGTGTCACTTTTCCTCGGCACACGGTGGCAAATTTCAGTTCCCGTTCGGTATCGCGCGAGAGCATTGGCGATCAGATATACCGGCGTGTTTAATAATTATTAATAATATATTATAATTTATTAAATATTAAGAAAATATATTATGTTATAGTAGGTATAGATTATTAAATATACCTATCGTATTTTTCTAAAAAATGGAAACAATTTTTGAACCAAAAATGGTTGCTTAATTTTAAATTATGAAACACTATTAGATACCACCACTAATACGCTTGCGGTCCCGTACCTTTCCCGGAATACTAATTACCGGACGCTTCTTAATGAGTCACACGTCACCGAATTCACTTTGCTAATTACCATAAGATAGTACGCTGAATGATGGTTTATCGTTAAAACTATCCTTCTAGGAAATCCTAACAACCACCGTTAGGTACGTGACTTAGGGAAGCGTCATTCCTAGCGTTCACATCACTTTTCTAGCCAATCCGGACACACCGTATAGCTCACGCTATCTAGACCGTCATTCTCATTCAGCCAATGCTGTAGAAGATGGATATGATGATGAGAAGAGGAAGATGGGTTGTGTTAAAAACATAAAGCAAAAAGAAAATGCATGTCTGTATCAATGAAATTTGTTATTATTATTTGTATTATAATTTGTATTATAATTTGTATTATTTAATTATTTGTATTATAATTTGTATCATTTCATTATTTGTATTATAATTTAATATTTTGTGAACGATTCCTATCTCAAATTCATCCGCGGAGTTAATTTTAGAAATAATTTAAATAAAATCCTTTTCGGAGTGGTTATATTTGCAAAAATTCTAAATTTTCGAAAATCTCGTCCGCCATATTGGATCCGCCATCTTGAATTTTTGAAATCTGACTTCAGATTCGTGATCAGCGGCCCAAAAAACCCCCTTACTCCAAATTTGGCGTGAATCCATCGATTTTCGAAAATCTCGTCCGCCATATTGGATCCGCCATCTTGAATTTTTGAAATCTGACTTCAGATTCGTGATCAGCGACCCAAAAAACCCCCTATACTGAATTTGGTTTAAATTGAATAAGCCATTAAGAATGTTGTCCTCCTAATTCAAGGAAATTGACCACTGTGCGCCAGTCCCGCCATCCCCAGAGCATTATTTAGAGCGTTAATAATTAGTTTTGTTAGAACCGGCTACCATATCTAGATCTGTAAGACTAAAATAGAGCTACAAGGACGCTGCAGCTGGAGGATAAGGGGCTGTAACGAGCGCCAGATGACGTGCGGCAAGATGCCTACGACTTCCCTGCCAGGCGCAGGACTGGGACTTGCAGACGAGCAGCGTACCTGGCGAGGAACGTAACCTGTGTAGACAGGCACCCCGTTTCTTCGGCACGGATGGACCACTTGGGAGTTAGCGTCGTATCGAGATTCTCCGCGTGATCCCACAGGGGAATGTTCCGGAGGAATCTTCGAAGGCTAACTCCGTATCGGGATCCTCCGCGTGATCCCGCAGGGGAATGTTCCGGAGGGATTCATCAAGTCGTCATCCGTGAGGGGATAGTTTCGGAGCCACGAAGAAATCCAGCGAGCTGCGCACGCATCAGAACCAACAAGGAAGGCGATATTGTCTTCGATTGGCGATCTACGGAGCGGGCGCGCAGCGGTAATAGCAGCGTCGCGCATGCAAATCAGCGGGGGAAATCGATCTCCAATTAGATCGCGTAAAGGGCTCCTAGAGTGGGGAAGGGCCATCTCTCCGCTTAACGAGCCGCAGCGATCCCTGGACTCTTCCTCTTTCGTGCGGACCAGCGGTGCGACTGGACGTCGCCTACCAAGCAGTCACCTGCGGAATTTTTCCGGTAAGCCGATTCCCTATTAGCGACACGTGGCCGTGAGTAGTAATTCTTAGAGTCTCTTTTCATATCGTACTGCCCTTGAAAGGCCTACCGTTTATCGTTTATCGTTTATCGCGTGGAGGTAGCGGACCCGTGTACCCGTGTTAATATCGTAGTATCTTTATCTTTTTTTTCGCGTATTAGTCGTCGATCGTGTGTGATCGCGTAGTGATATCGTTTAAGCTATTATATCTGGGGATGCTTGGGAAATTCGGTAGCATCCGGCAACCGAATTTCGTGAGACGAATTGAGCTCGCTACCAATTTAGTAGAATATGTAACGCCGGTAGTGCGGTTACCGGCGTAGGAGAATATCTAGTGCCGATAGTACGGTGATATCTTTGTGAGGCATTCCATGTGCTCGACTCTCGACTCTCGACTCTTTACTCTCTGCTGTCTAATATCGATTCGCGATTACCGTTAGTTCTAGTGATTCTCTTTGTTCCGAGCGCGTTGTATTCAGTTATTATCTTCGCGGTCGAACCTCGCGATCGGTGCGAATTCGGTTCTTTGTTGTCTTCGGGCGTATCTCCGCGATCAGTACGAATTCGGTTATCTGTTGTCTTCGGGCGTATCTCCGCGATCGGAGCGAATTCGGTTATCTGTTGTCTTCGGGCGTATCTCCGCGATCGGTGCGAATTCGGTTACTATCTGTTGTCTTCGTGCGTATTTCCGTGTATTACCTTCGGTGTTAGTTTCGCGCGTATCTCCGGTATTATATTCGCGTGCCGTCTTCGTGTGATTATCGGATATCTGCGCTCTATCCGACCATATATTATACCGAATAAGTTATTCTCTCAATAAATCCTAAGTGTTATTTCTTTGATTAAAAGCCGCCTCAAATTCATTTCTTTGTCTCACGACCCCGCCCCTCTCCTTCGCCGATACGGGGCTGAGCTAGCGGAGTTCCGTTTCCGGTTCACGTGATCTGACTGTGGCCTATCGCGAATATCTTTGGTATCTCGGGACACCTAGCGCCCAACATATCTTTATCTGCTGTCTTACCCGAGCTGGGCCAGTCAGAGAGCGTGGCGAAGTGTGCGACTACCCGGTAGCGTCGGGTAGCGTCGTTACAATACACACAAAGAGATGCAGAAAAGAACAAACATAATGTTATAGGCTAAAAGGAACATCGTAAGTAAAAAATATAAGTAGACAAAGATTAAAGTATGTATAAATATCGCCAGAATATGGATGACAGAAAAACGTGATATGAGCCGTTGAAAACCAGAATGGTGTAAGTCACATTTCATGTAAGCTGAGATTATTTGAGTACAAAGTTAAGCACAATTTGAAAAATCTGTCTAGATGATATAAACAGATATTTTAAATCGTACATATCTGTTTTATATCATCTGAACAGATTTTTCAAATTGTACTTAACTTTGCAGTCAAATAATTTCAGCTTACACGAAATGTGACTTACACTATTCTGGTTTTCAACGGCTCAGATGTAAAAGAATATAAAAGGAATAATATCGTGCAGAACGTTATCGTTGAAATTGCATGGCCAATGCACTGGAGAAAACTTGCACACTGCTTTCAAATGGTAGATATCGTTGTCGAAGAGTCTTCAGGAGATGTGGAGCCAAATCTTCAATGACGACTGGATTGTTCTGCATGGTCGGTCCTGCGATGTAGCCCGTGCTCTTATACTCCTTTCTCTCTGATCTAAAATACAAATTCGATATAATACTCCTCATAAAATTTTTTTTTTTTTTCGCTGACTACTTTTAAACTCAGGGATGTTACTCACTCGATAGCCCAGCTGTCGCGCCGACCAATGCCTCCAGTCTCCTTTCCATGTTGCTTCACCTCCGAGGCGATGGAATATCTGACCTTCCTGAAGCTCGCGTACATCCTCCAGTCAATTCTTTTATTTTGGCTGCATCGATGAAGCTAATCTGCAACATGATGAAAGACGAGCACATGAGACGATAAAGAAACTCATTCATCTATCTGCCTCCTGCAAATAATTTCATTATATTAATTATTAATACTTACCCTTTTATGCAGGAAGCTGGATAATCCTTATTTTCCGCTTATAAATCCTTATTCCAAAGATCTTGCCCCGAATGTTTTAATTAATAATACGCGTTAACGTTAAACGCTGACGAACGAATCACACGCGAATCGAACTGACAGCTCGCAGACGCTCGCCTTCTTCCGTGGTGTCGATGGAGGTTATGTCACGATATGTAAAGTATAAAGTCAACAAGTTCACGCCAGGTGGCAGATAAATCGTTGAAAATCGCCGTTCGCAGAGCACAAAATCAGAATTCAGCTGGAAATCGGTTTTCAACCGCACATGCGCAGAAACAAATTTCCAACCAGTCACAAACTGCGCTGTACGAACGAACCTATTATGTTGTAGCGACGTGCCATACCGCACTCTCATCGGGCTTTTCGGAAACCCTGCAATAAAACGGCGAGGGTCCTCTCCCCGAGAATTTTGTCCTCGACAAGCATTCTCGGGCATGACTAACCGTTGCCAGTTTTAGCAGGCTTTCCGCCCCCAACGTACGCAGGTACGTTCAGGACCCCCCTTTCTCGGGGGTGCACGGAACGGTTCGTTAGTCTGTAGATCTCGTTCGCTAGCCGCGTGCAGACCGATATCGCAAGAGCTGAATAAAGTCGCTAATAGTCTCGCATCTCCCTGACTATTCTTCTCCTTTCTTCGCGCTTCCTCAGTAGTGACCACGACGTGATCCGGTCATCGGATACGTGCAACCAACAAGAAGTTTTGCGTGCGAGACGTGAAGTGTGTGACCGCGAAAATGCCCACAAACGACGCGTCCTCCGCGAACGACGCGTCCTCCGCGACCGCTGTTATCAACCGCGTCGCCGTACGCGTCCCGCCCTTCTGGCCTACGGACCCGGGAATGTGGTTCGCGCAAGTGGAAAATCAGTTCGCGCTAGCTGGCATAACCAGCGACGAAACGAAATTGAACTATATTGTGGGACCTTTGGAACCCAAATACGCGACGGAAGTGCGCGATGTGTTGACGAGTCCGCCGGCGACTGATAAATACAGCAAGCTAAAGACCGAACTCATCCGACGACTCAGCATCTCGCAGGAGCAGAAAACGCGGCAACTCTTGGAACACGAAGATATTGGCGATCGCAAACCTTCTCAGTTCTTGCACCACCTGAGAGTTTTGGCTGATAGTGCGGTACCAGACAGTTTGTTAAAAACATTATGGCTGGGGCGTTTACCGTCATCTATGCAAGCCATCCTTGCAACTCAAAAGCAGACGGACCTCGACGCCTTGGCCGAGCTCGCGGACGCCATCGCCGACGCCACTCCCCGGCACCACGTCGCCGAGGCCAGCAGCTCAACCGAAGCCATGTTCGAGCGGTTAGTCACGCTGGTGACGGTAAAGTTCGGCAAATCGATGGACGCTATCCGTCAAGAAATCGCGGCGGTCCACGACAACAGAGGTAACTACAATCGTTCTGGCTCCCGATCCCGTTCTCACTCTCGCCATCGCTCACAATCTCGAGGTGCACGAAACTCGAACGATGGGATCTGTTGGTATCACAACCATTTCGGGAGCGACGCTCAGCGATGTACGGCTCCGTGCAATTTCCAACCGGCGGAAAACTCCCAGGGCAGTCGCTAGCGGCGGTCGGCGACCCGCGCCCCTCAACACTATGCCGCCTTTTTGTGACCGACCAAAGTACGAAAACACAGTTTCTCGTCGACACCGGTGCCGACCTTTATGTTTTCCCTCGCCGCGAGCTACGCGGTCCGCGTCACAGATCGTCATATGAACTTTTCGCGGCCAACGGTACGACGATTCCGACGTACGGCGTGATTACCATGTCGCTCGATTTGGGATTGCGACGAACGTATCCATGGCAGTTCGTAGTCGCTGAAGTATCGAAGCCTATCATCGGAGCCGATTTCCTGGAACACTACCGCTTCCTCGTGGACATTCACAACCGACGGCTGGTCGACTCGCTCACGCTCCTTACTACTCCCGGTCGAGTAGCCGAGCTCGAGCTCCAGAGCATCCGAACGATCTGCGGGAACACACCGTACCACCTGCTGCTGCGGGAATACGCGGAAATCACCCACCCTGGCGGGCCCGCGGCAGAGCCGAAGCACACGACACTCCACCATATCCGTACGACTCCCGGACCACCGATACACCAAAAGCCACGCAGACTCAGATCATGCTTCAACTGGGCACGGCGCGCCCGTCCGGAAGCAGTTGGTCATCACCGCTGCACCTGGTCCCTAAGAAGGGCGACGAGTGGAGACCCTGCGGCGACTACAGTGCATTGAACGCCAGGACCATCCCCGATCGCTACCCGGTTCCGCACATCGAAGATTTTTCGCAGTCTCTCTGGGGGAAGGTAATCTTTTCCACGATAGATTTAGCACGGGCGTACAACCAAATCCCCGTCGCCCCGGAAGACAAAGCGAAAACAGCCATCACCACGCCGTTTGGCCTGTTCGAATTTCCATTTATGTCGTTCGGATTGCGCAACGCTGGCCAAACTTTCCAACGCTTCATCGACGAAGTATTGCGGGGCTTAGAATTCTGTTACTCTGTTACAATTGCGGCCAGCTGAAGGATCTCGCCACGGGTGCCGACCGACATTCGTATACAATGAACTTAAGACAGCGCGGCAGGTTTTCGTGCGGGTCGACGCTGCGAAAGCACCCCTGCAGCAACCATACGAGGGCCCGTTCCAGGTAGTTCAACGAGGAAATTAAACGTTCGTCGTAGCTGTGCGGGGACGCAACGTCACCGTATCCATCGACCGACTCACGCCGGCCTACGTTCTACCGGATTACGACGCCCCCCCCGATGCAAGAATTGCCCAACTCAAGGAACGACGACCTAGCAGATAGGCAACCCTCAGAATCGCAAACGTCTGACACTGAAGTTTCACCACCCGACCGGGACGGCGAGTCCGTTTCGCAGATCGCTACCAAAGCGGATTCTCGTGATTTGGTTTAATCACTGGCAGGAGGGTACTGTAGCGACGTGCCATACCGCACTCTCACTGGGCTTTTCGGAAACAATGCAATAAAACGGCGAGGGTCCTCTCCCCGAGAACTTTGTCCTCGACAAGCATTCTCGGACATGATTAACCGTCGCCAGTTTTAGCAGGCTTTCCGCCCCCGACGTACGCAGGTACGTTCAGGACCCCCCTTTCTCGGGGGTGCACGGAACGGTTCGTTAGTCAGTAGATCTCGTTCGCTAGCCGCGTGTAGACCGATATCGCAAGAGCTGAATAAAGTCGCTAATAGTCTCGCATCTCCCAGACTATTCTTCTCCTTTCTTCCCGATTCCTCAATGTATATGTTTTTTCCATTTTTCGGCCATTTTACAGTAATAACTTTCTCGTTCTCAACTGACTTCCATTTTGATTTCATATCCTATATGAAACTCGTGTACACACCGCTGTCTGGTTATGAGATATTCCCGTTATGAGATATGGCTGTAACTACTTTATATTGGACACTCTGTATTGTTATTTTTTGAGGAATTGCTGATTAATATTATACATTTATTGTATGGTTTTTTATCTACTTACTTAAGTGGATAGAAAAAAAATACGCAACTGTACCCGTCTGAAGCTCAAGACCGACTGCCTTTCGGGCGAAATTCCGTACACCGTGAGACAAATGTTCGACGAGGTACCGACATATGTACCTCGGGGTACGGAATGCTGCCATAAAGCTGGCAACCGTAAGGGCCTTTGCACACGACGTTTTTTAAACTAGCTGACGATGCGCCTTTTTGATGAGCGCGTTCGCTGCGCGTCGTCAGCGAATATTAGTAGGTTGTATTAGCAAGGATCGTGTGTAAAAGTCACAACTTGCCGACTGCCTTGCGTTTGCTGAGCTTCCTAATCGCGTATAGGCGGCGACCGAATATTGTTTAGCAGCGCCTCTCCTAGGTGAACCGAAACATTTATTACGGGAACTGACCAGAGTCACTTAGGTCGGGTGTCCACCGGGTCGGGCCGACCAGAATCGCTGAGCCGATCGCTGAGCACTTGAGTATATCTATATATACCCAATCTGTATATCTATATATACCCACACAATCTGTATATATATATATACACCCAAGTGCCCAGCGATCGGCCCAATTGTGGTCGGCCCGATCCGGTGGACATCCGGCCTTGTAGTTAAGTGACCGTAGGACCTGATGTGTCAATGTCAACTTGCTGGCAATGGATACTATAATTTATTTCAGCTTTCAGGCTGTAAAATTTATGCATCATAATGATGCTTCGTATAAAAATGGCCTAAAATTAGTCTTTTTTCTAAACATGTTTTAAATGCGAGTAAGCGCACACACACACAAATGTGGTATAACCCAAATTTCTGTGATAGAAGACCGTGTGATTCGCCAGACATCAGTAACTCTTAATCCATATTCAGTTACTTTAGAAGTAAGTAGTCAATAGCTTTCCCCTTGCGACTTTGTCCGCGTGAATCACGAAATAATCTCTTCTTTATTTTACTCCCTTAAGGGAGTTGGTATATAGATAGTAGATATATAAAAAAAACGTGCGTATTCAAATGCAACGTTGTATTAAAATTTCAAAGCAATCGGTGAAAAACTTTCGGAAATTTAAAAGATACATTTTTATTCATTTACCCCCTTAAGGAGTAGGTATATAAAGAGTAGGTATATATGAAAAACGCGCGTATTCGAATGCAACGTTATATGTCCAAATTTCAAAGCAATCGGTAAAGAACTTTCGGAGATCTTACGACGCGGTCTCAACGTGTCGACATTGACGTGACACATGCACAATACAGGTATATAGTGCTCTCGCCCAGTTTATGACCCTGTGAGACCGCGACGTTAGACCTTGAAGAAACGAATATAACATTTTTATTTAAACGTGTATATGGAAGATAGAAGAAGATAGATAGCGGTGTTTATTAGAATGGGTATTGCGGAAAGCGGTTCATTACGACTCGTCCAGTAATTAATCCTTTCGGGAAAGGTGCATGGCTGCGGGCTCATTGACAGCCTAAATTCGCCAAAACCTACCGCTTCGCCATTGTGACCGATTTACAAAATGTATCAAGTGACTTGAGTTTGTGTTAATATGTGTTCCGTCGCAAGGGGACTTCTATGTCATTTCTTACCGCTCACTATCATCGCAACCTAAGTAACGCGCCAATCTAGATCTAATCTCTACATCGATCGCGAACAGTGTATGGCTTTCCTGGATAAACCAGGTATCAAAATTCCCCAATTGTCCATCGACTGCATCCGACATTCCTCCCCTTAATCCAGCTCGGATCGCTTTTGTGACGGTACCTATTGAAGCAGGCACTGCGAGAGACGGCTTGCTACGAATCGCTCTAAAATTACCTTCGGAGAAAAGTTCGGAACTGCGACATTTACGACCTAGGTATGTTTATCGAAATATTCGTTTCGCCTACGACGCGATTAATTCTAGTCGGCGAATTATTTGTGGTCGATGCTACCAAGAAGCACGAATCGACCCTCCTAATTCCGTCGCTCGTTGCGATGGAACAGGATTGACAGCTGGCACGTCGCAGTCAACTCATTCCCGTGGAAACTGTACAAAGTCACCGATGGTGGCGCTGGTAGCAAATTCGCTCGCCGCCTATAACGCGCGTCGTGTGCAAAGGCCCTTAGTTGTGACGTAGGCAGGGTTCTCAGGTAAGGAGACCCCTGAGAACGCTGCCTAGCGGTGAGGAGACCGCTGATCGCTTTATCGCGTAGTTTCCGACAAGGCGGAGAAAAGAGCGGCGTGGCGCGTCACTACACATTCATTGTTGTCAGCTGACGTATCACGTGTTAACAGTTTGAAAACAATTGAACATCGAATTTCACAACTAGAGCGCACTCAATGATAAACGGAAAATCGGTAAAAATATTTTCAGCCTAGATGACTGATTTAAAAATTATGAATGATAAATAAAATCATCAACATGTAATGATTCTATAATTAATGTTTCGATAATATTTACATTTTCCTCAGAACAATTCGTTCGTGAAAGAAGTCATAAAAATCGTAAATAAACAAACTATGCGGTTTATTCACCGTTTCAGTAATTGTAACGAATCGGTGCAAACCGGATATTATGTTCATAACATAGCATTCGATTTGCACCGATTTGTTAAAATTATCGAAACAGTTGTAACGACGCTACTCGGCGCTACCCGGGTAGTCGCACACTTCGGCACGCTCTCTGACTGGCCCCGCTCGGACAAGGTATTGAGATAATGAAATGTTGGGCGCCAGGTGTTCCGAAATACCAAAGAAAGTCGAGATCGATAACAGTCAGATCACGTGAACCGGAAACGGAACTCCGCTAGCTCAGCCCCGTATCGGCGAAGGAGAGGGGCGGGGTCTCAAGACAAAGAAACGAATTTGAGGCGATTCATAACAAGAAAATAACACTAAGCTTTATTGGAGATCTTCTTATACACTACTGGTTAGTCTAAGAGCCTAACGGCTACGGCAAGGTCGGGCTTCAAAACAGTCCTTATCGCGAAACTAACAGGCAGAATAACCGACAATAATTCGCGGGAGAGATAGGAACGGTAGCCGCGACAAATTCGCGAGGGAAGAGGAACGTTAGCCGGAGAAATTCGTGGGAGAGATAGGAACGATAGCCGCGAGAAATTCGCTAGGGAATAGGAACGTTAGCCGGAGCGATTCGCGGGAGAGATAGGAACGGTAGCCGCGACAAATTCGCGAGGGAAGAGGAACGTTAGCCGGAGAAATTCGCGGGAGAGATAGGAACGATAGCCGCGAAAAATTCGCGAGGGAATAGGAACGTTAGCCGGAGAAATTCGCGGAAGAGGTAGGAACGATAGCCGCAACAAATTCGCGAGGGACAATCAACCGCCTTGAGCGGAGAACAGAGAGTCGAGCGCACGAGCTATTTTATACTATATCTTGCCGCACTAAGGGCACTCTTTTCTATTAATTGATAACGCGCTCGATAGCGCACGGAACGAAACGAAAACGGTATTACCGCACTACCGACGCGCACTATCCTGCCGACGATAACGCGGGCTAAACTCGTCTCAGGGAATTCGATCGCCTCGTGCTACCGAATTTCCCGAGCATCCCCTGATATTAAAACCGCGAACTAAATCGCTAAACGATAAATGATTACTATTAACGTGCGACACAAGATACTACGAAAAGAAAACTCTAAGAACGCCACGGGTCCGTCACCCGCACTCACGGAACGAAACGATAGGCCCGTCGAGGGCAAAGGAAATCTAAATCTCTACTATAGTATCGGCCACGTGTCGCGAACAAAGGAGCCGGCTTACCGGAACGGAAGATCTGCTGCTGCTGTGGTGATGGGCACGTCAGGTCGCTTCGCTGGTCCGCACGAGATAGGAAGAGTCCTGTGATCGCTGCGGCTCGCTAAGCGGCGAGGGCCTGTCTCCACTCCTAGTAGACCCTTTCCGCGATTTTAATTGGTGATCGATGTCCCCCATCGATTTGCATGCGCAACGCTCTAGTTTCCGCTGCGCGCCCGCTCCGTCGATAGTCAATCGAAGGAAACTAGTTCCTTCCTGGTTGGCGCGGATGCGCGCGTAGCTCGCTGGATTCAATCGTGGCTCCGGAACTGTCCCCTCACGGATGACGGCTTATGAATCCCTCCGGAACATTCCCCTGCGGGATCACGCGGAGGATCCCGATACGAGGCTAGCTTCTGGAGATTCCTCCGGAACATTCCCTTGTGGGATCACGCGGAGAATCTCGAGGTGAAGTCTAGCCTCCAAGCGGTCCATCCGTGCCGAAGAAGCGGGGTGCCTGTCTAAACAGGGTACGTTCCTCGCCGGGTACGCTGCTCGGTTGCAAGTCCCAGTCCTGCGCCTGGCAGGGAAGTCGTGTGCATTTCGCCGCACGGTATCTGGCGCTCGTTGCAGCCCCTTGGTCCTCCAGCTCCAGCGTCTTTTAGGTCGAATTACTGATCTCGCTACGGTATTCCGCTATGTCGCCCCTACTATTACAAAAGTTTCTAACGCGCTAAAATTTCTTTTACTAAATGCTATCCTGGGGATGGCGGGATCAGCGAAGCGACGTTAGGGAATCGGCCACATTGTAACGTGCACGAAGTGCAACGTTACACAGTGAATAAACTGCACAGTGTTTACGGGCTGTAAGCCAACTCTAACTACCGAGTCGATCTCTGCCGGTATAAATGAAACATTTATTCTGGTCGTTATCAATCTATCATTAGAGAATAATCAATTTATATGGTGTAACTAAGCATAATTTTGGTTATAACCATACATATATTTATTGTGAGAAAATTCGATGTAAAAATTGAGGGGTGGAGGGGGCAGACATAAAAAGATAGACGGGTTCTCGCTGCTCGCTTTATGCCGAGATGAACGAACATGCCTACTACACGCTCACTGTATTGGTGTACGAAGCAGTACGGAGCGTTCTTTAAAGCCTTGTACGGACAGTGCGTTCCAGTTTGCGAGCCTTGGTACACACGTACATGATGTCCCGAGCAGAACCGCACAGTTACAGGGACTTTAAAATTTACCGTCGGCTGGGCTTGGTCGGCTGGGCTTTGTAGGTACAAATGCCGACTGGTCGCGGGTCGTCGCGACAAAGGGAAGTGTACGTGAGTATGAAGGCCGGACGGTGGCGACGCCAGCAGACCAGTGGCGAAAATATAAAATGCCACAAAATCTCGTATTGACTATTGAACGCAAAGGCGTTCCAATTCCTGTATAGATACTCTCGGTCGGAGGGTCGATCGGACGGTCGAACGGTTTTATTAATTCGATAATCTCGACCGAGATTATTGATTATTAGCTGTTTTTGTGTAACAACATATGTACTTATATTTAATGTTTATAAAGTCTTCCTCGTTATGTAGTTTTTATTAGACACATTTTTCTTTCGATTTCTGGGGTGTGTACTCACTTTTGCCTCTGACTGTATGTGAGGCGGAGGGAATGATTAGTTTGTAGATTGGATAAATTATTTAATAAATTCAGTTCAATGCATAGATTAATTTAAAAATCAAATGTGAAGAGCTGTAAATTTTTGGGAAAAATGTCATTGTTGTCTGAAAAACGTTTATGTAAATATTGCTGTTACATTTAATCTGTATAGCAAAGAAGGCTATAGTATGGTGCAACGTTATTGTGATTATTTAAATAAAAAAATTAATAATAAATATAAACGCTTTTGCTCACGAATCAACTGAGGTCCTGCGTCCTTATCTATCACACAGAGCAGCGCGCGCATTTCCTCTCTCTCGCTCTCTCTCGCTCGGGCAGGAAAGGGTCACTAAAGTGCTGGCAACCCCCACTCGCGGCAGCTATTATACAGGCAACCATGTTTCATTGTGTAGAGGAAATGGTTATCTTTAAATTACTGTAAAAATTATTCAAATACATGATGAGCGTAAATAATTAACAAAAAATTACCCCTTTTCACCTGGTAACCAGGACTTTGCGGCAGACTGAGAGATGCCAACCCATTTTTTTTAGGTTCTATGGATCGCTATCTTTCAGATGGTATTTCATTTATTTCTCAAACAAATGAACATAATTGTTTTAAAAAATGTAATTAAAATATCTCTAATTAACAGCACTTGCGGCAGGTTTTTTATAGGTAACCCAGCCACAATGTATGACCCTTTGTGTAATCTTTCTCTTAAATAGCATCATAATAAAGAAAAAGATGAACGAATATACGTAAATCACGCGGTGGGATCTCGGACTAACAGCCAGGCATGCCGAAGTGTAAACGCGTGCAGGAGTACACAGGTTATTCGGTATAGTATTGAGTTCAAGCGACCTTTAACGTTTAGAATCTACGCACCTATAAACCTTGAATTGTTTAACTTCGGAACCGTTTGAGATATCGAAATGAAACAAAAAGTAGGTCGTTACGCAGAATATCATGTACAAGTTGTGCAAGTTTCGTTAAAATTGGTTTAATCATTTTTAAATTAAATTCGAACAAATATGCAGACAGACAGACAGGCAGACAAAAATTTTAGGAAACGGTTTTTTATGCCCAAGTATTATGTATGTAAAGCAATACGCATATATTCAATTTTATTTTTATATCTAGATGTATAAGCCTTATTACCGGCCAAAAATACAGCGACAATCTCAATCAAAAAAGTTCTTATTTTGAGAATCCACCCATGGATCTTAATAAACTTCGACAGATCAAAAAATAAGCAATCTATTTATCTAAAGCTGCTTAAGTTTTATTTAAGACTGTGAACCGTTCCTTTAAATGGTTGCTCCGCTACGAAAGCCAATCCACTCTCGCCGTTCAACTATGCTTACGGTCATTAACGTTCGGTCGGCCAAAGCGGGCCGAACAGATTTACTCTTCGCAGGTGTATTATTTACCCAAAACCTCCGGCCCTTTCGCCGTCACCGTTTCCCGCGCCGAGCCCTTTATTTTCGCAATTTGAAGTCTTGAGCCAAGATGGTCTGCCGGCAATAATCTCCGGTGACATATCACCGCTTCTGGCCGGTTAAGCGCATTTAGATCGCCTATTTGGCAACGTACCGGAATAATTTCACGTTTTGCTCCCGCCTCGAATCAAGTGCGAACCACCGACGTGGCCGTGCGAGTGCGCGCATCCTCCACCTCGTCCTTTCCTCCTCTTTCTCTCGAATAAAACTTAACCTATTGGCGTACGTGAATTATACGACCGCCATCCACCGGTACTGCCGCGTCGACCATACGACTGCAATTACAAATTACGCCTGCGCGCAGCAATTTCTATCTTGATATTTTGCCAACGGGGAAAAAATAACGGCACACATACCCACAGAACCTCCGGTATACGGCCATAAAATCCAGTATCGAGACTTTGATCTTTCATCTTTCGCTTAGGCTTACGGCTTCTTCTTTTACGTCTCGCTGTCGTATTTTTTACGATTGGTCGATGTATTTTATTGCCCCGTTCTCTACCGAGTCAAGCCATGTCAAGTCGGACTCGAAATTTCCACTAAATCGCGGATTTCGGAAATAATAACTCTATTGCGAAGGGAATATGGCACTTACGTTACCGTATTAATATTTCGTAAAAATTCTGTTATTTGTTAATGTTATTAACAATCAAACTTTGAAGCGCAATTAAAATGAAAAATCGTTTTCTCTTAAACTACTTTAGATAATTACTTGAAATTTTGCACACTGATAAAGCAATGTTTACACTATCGAATAAATATTTGCTTGAGGTGAAATTGTTTTAAAAAATGTATTTTGCATTAATTTTTTTAAAACAATTGCAATTTTTCTTGCGGTCTTCACGCTATAAAAAAATGAAACTTACATCAATTCATGCGGCAAACGTTGGCCTTTTATAATCTGCAAAGAGAACTTTGTACTTTTTCTCCATTCCGGAGATACGAAATTGTTTATTACGCGGTGCGCTCGTAGATCGCGCGGCGCGCTCCGCTACTGGCGTCCGCGGCAACTTCATGGCCGCGCAAACTTGAGCAAAAACCGTTTGAACTTGCATGAACATGATTTTCCGAGTTTGGCAAACATAGACAGTTTTCTTGTCAGTTTGCTGATGGTGCTCGTGCGGTATACTTGCTTAAAAACTATTCGGTGTTTCAATATCATTTAGTGAAAATCTTTCGACCGAAGGAATGTTGTAATCCTTTGAAAAGGAAAGGTCATAATTGTGTTCGTCATAAGTTGTTCCTCGCGCGTTACTGCCAAGTGGAATAAAAAATTCGAAGAATACATTGATCGATATATTTGTCAAATATGTCGTAAGGACATGTATAATGATGTTAAAATTGCTTCAAATGTAGAAAATGAAGACCCAAGCACCCAAGACCCAAGATAGTTAATACCGATAATTAATTGCTATACTGTAATACCTTCCAGGGAACGAATTGAATTTTTAACTGAATGTAAATATTGGATTTGAACAGTGAACAGTTATAATTATTTGGAAGTTTATTCGTGGTTCACTATTAAAGAAGGTGTTACAGTATAGCAATTAATTATACAATAAAATATAAAAATAACACAGGTTTACAACAAAAAAAAAGTCCGGACTATTTGACCGGACCATGGTATTCCGAGGTATTTTTGCGTCCTGAATCCGATCCCGAGGTCATCTGAGCCCCATCACGTCAGAAAAACGAGATTTCGAAATAAATATATAAGGAAATGGGACTGCCCTGAGCAGCAGCCAGAGCATGACTCCAAGGTTCTAAGGCCATTACGGTCAGTGCTGGGTCCACTGTCACAGTGAACGGATCGCCGGAATTGGATGCCTTGACAGGGAGATCGTAATCCGCGAGATACAACGATCATGGCAACATTTTATCCACTGGGGTGGTTCTGTGATAGTCCCGGTCGAGATTTAGGACTCCATTCCAATGTTTGGAAGGTATTCAAGACCTAAACAGCTACCCTCCAACTCAACAGGTCGCTTGAGAAATTGTCCCGGATCCAGTTCCAAAAAATGGTCATTTTAACCTCTAAATGACCTTGAAATCTCATTTTTCTGACGTGATGGGGCTCAGATGACCTCGGGATCGGATTCAGGATGCAAAAATACCTCGGAATACCATGGTCAAATAGTCCGGACTTTTTTTTTGTAAACCTGTGTAATTAGTAAACTCACTTCGTGCTTGGGTCTTCATTTTCTACATTTGAAGCAATTTTAACATCATTATACATGTCTTTACGACATATCTGACAAATATATCGATCAATGTATTCTTTGAATTTTTTATTCCACTTGGCGGTAACGCGCGAGGAACAACTTATGACGAACACAATTATGACCTTTCTTTTTCAAAGGATTACAACATTCCTTCGGTCGAACCATTTTCACTTCATGATATTGAAACACCGAATAGTTTTTACGCAAGTATACCGCACGAGCACCATCAGCAAACTGACAAGAAAACTGTATGTTTGCCAAACTCGGAAAATCATGTTCATGCAAGTTCAAACGGTTTTTGCTCAAGTTTGCGCGGCCATCAAGATGCCGCGGACGCCAGTAGCGGAGCGCGCCGCGCGATCTACGAGCGCACCGCGTAACAAACAATTTCGTATCTCCGGAATGGAGAAAAAGTACAAAGTTCTCTTTGCAGATTATAAAAGGCCAACGTTTGCCGCATGAATTTATGTAAGTTCCATTTTTTTATAGCGTGAAGAACGCATGAAAAATTGCAATTGTTTTAAAAAAATTAATGCAAAATTCATTTTTTAAAACAATTTCACCTCAAGCAAATATTTATTCGATAGTGTAAACATTGCTTTATCAGTGTGCAAAATTTTAAGTAATTGTCTAAAGTAGTTTAAGAGAAAACGATTTTTCATTTTAATCGCGCTTCAAAGTTTGATTGTTAATAACATTAACAAATAACGGAATTTTCACGAAATATTAATACGGTAACGTAAGTGCCATACTCCCTTCGTAATAGAGTTATTATTTTCGAAATCCGCGATTTAGTGGAAATTTCGAGTCCGACTTGACATGGCTTGACTCTACCACTTTTACGCGTTCATCCTACCATCCTTCTACGTTTCATTGTTTATCAGTTAACTGAATGTATCGTATCACTTTTAAATATCTATAAGTATTCAATTGATATAAATGGCATATACTTTCCTCCATAACCACCACGTTAATAGGCATATGTAACAAACCAACTAATCAGTATGTCATGCAGCTTCGTATTTTCTCCATGAATAAAGAGTGTCTTGAATACTATCTAAAAATTTCAAATTTTTAATATACGTGGGTCATTTGGAAAGTTGCTGGTCTTATTAACAAGCAGTCATAATAGAATTTAATTCTTGATATCGTCTGATATATATTGTGTTGATACATGTATCCCATAAAAATTCCAAGTCATCCCGATCAGTCTTTGCTCTTGGCACTATTATAAAGTTGATAGATGTTTTCTGTCGACAATGGTGATCAACACTACTAACTCAACCGCCTTATTTTAAGACACCTACATGTCTTAAAACTTGAAGTCACTTTTAAGACGTTTAATACCGTCTTAATACGTTAAGACACTGTAAGTGTCTTACAATAAGACACTTCAAACGTCTTATACTAAGACGGTTAGATGTATTGGAATATAAGACTCTAAAAACGTCTTGCAATAATTATACACAAATGTATAATTTTCAAACGTATATGTGAGCGCGAAATTATTCATAGTCAATATGAATACATTACAGGCGAGTCAATAAACATCGAATGTAATAATTTTTCTCATCAGAGTAATATTATAACGTTCGATATTAAAGAAATTCGTTGGAAATGTATTCAAATCCACAATGAATTCAGCTCTCACAAATCGAAACACTGAAATAAACATATCACGTCAAAAAATTTCACTAATACTAATAAAAATATTGAAGTAATGATGAATGTATATCTCTAAGGGAAAGGTATTTTTAGTTATTTATAAATGAAAAATCCAGAATTATATTATTTTCACTTTATTAGTGATGGAAAAAACAAAATTTATTCCAACATGAAATAAAAATGTATTTACCGTATTTTTCAACTCGTTCGAGATGACTATCGCAGTTTCTTCAGTCTCAAAAAGTTCGTCCACCTTGTCAACTGGAGGTTCTTTGTAAATAACCTTCCCACCCCTGTGCTGTCTTTTAGGTTAGTTGTTGGCAATATCATTTGCATTGGAGACTGCACCAGCACAATATTCAATTCACTATGGTCATCAATTATGCTGTCATCCGCATCATACCACATGTCCGATGCTTGATGTTTTTTTTGAATGATAATGTCTGTGTTTGCTATCATCAAGCAATGCTGGATCGCGAGCACATAATTTCTTAAACTTTTCCAACACAACTTCAGCGTCAGGCTGATTACACAGGTTTACAAAAAAAAAGTCCGGACTATTTGACCGGACCATGGTATTCCGAGGTATTTTTGCGTCCTGAATCCGATCCCGAGGTCATCTGAGCCCCATCACGTCAGAAAAACGAGATTTCAAGGTCATTTATAGGTTAAAATGACCATTTTTTGGAACTGGACCCGGGACAATTTCTCAAGCGACCTGTTGAGTTGGAGGGTAGCTGTTTAGGTCTTGAATACCTTCCAAACATTGGAATGGAGTCCTAAATCTCGACCGGGACTATCACAGAACCACCCCAGTGGATAAAATGTTGCCATGATCGTTGTATCTCGCGGATTACGATCTCCCTGTCAAGGCATCCAATTCCGGCGATCCGTTCACTGTGACATATTGACAGTGGACCCAGCACTGATCCTAATGGCCTTAGAACCTTGGAGTCATGCTCTGGGTGCTGCTCAGGGCAGTCCCATTTCCTTATTTATTTATTTCACGGGCTCTTGCCCTTTTCAAAGACATTACAACCAACACAATTGGACGGCACAAATTTGCTGTAAGTTGACGAAGGAATCTTACCAACTCACGAGTTTAAGCTCCCTGCCAAGACGCAGAAACTTGACGGAAAACTTCCATATCTCGAGAACTGCTCAACCCATTCGTCTGAAATTTCGCACCATGTTAGGGGACTTCTTGGGAACATTGTTTGTATCCGAACAATAAAGACCCTTCTGTAAAGCCGATTGTTCGTGTACAATCGGCCCTATGAAACAGCATGCAGAACATGAGTCAAAAATTTGTACGTCTGCAGTGGCAACCTCCTCGTTGCAAATCTCGTTTTTCTGACGTGATGGGGCTCAGATGACCTCGGGATCGGATTCAGGACGCAAAAATACCTCGGAATACCATGGTCCGGTCAAATAGTCCGGACTTTTTTTTTGTAAACCTGTGTTATTAAAGGATATTAAATTGTATTTTCATTGTGTAGAAATTTACCTTAGGTTCTCAGTTTGAATATTACACTGTAGCAAAACAATAATCGGCGCAATTTCCTTGAATATTTAAAATTACATTACCTACTACCTTGTTACAATTTACATTATTCAGTATATCAATAATTATTCCGGCTTTTTTTATTATCCTTTATGTTGGAGGCGGAGGGATTGATTAATTAGAAAAAACCAGAGAATAATGAGTATACATGAGGCGAAGAGAGCGATTCATTTGGAGATTGGACAAATTATTTAATAAAGTTAGTCGATGGAAGGATTAATTTAAAAAGTAAAGGTGAAAAATTGTAAGCTGAGGAAAGAATGTCATTTCTCTCTATTCTATAAAATAGTTTTTCGGATCGGCGACCGACCGACTGACCCGAAACCCCCTACCAATCGCCCACTGACGCATCGGTCAACCAATCGCCTACCGCCCCACCACGCGTCGGCCGCCGATGGGATGCAGTATGCTATCTACCGTCAATCGGTGTGGTTCAAGCTAGTCGAGCAGAGGCCCGTCTACCCATTTGGCCGGCGTTTTGTCGAATTTGAGCGACGTGAAGCGTCGCGAGATAAGTCCGTTGACCGACCGCCGTTCCCTACAAACTTGGGGGAGAGCCACGATAGCGGCGCGGGGGTGATGGCCCCCCGGACGGCTATTCTGCGCAACTGAGTGAAAGCCTGTTCCCGTGAGAAGTGGGCGGAGTTCACCGGAAAAGTGGGAAGGTTCCTCATCGCTATTCTGTAACCCGGTGAACGTAGTTCCCGGGAAAATCGGTCTGCTCCCTAGGGGAACGGCGATTCTAACCTAGGTATCTACTTCTGTGACAGTGTGCCGCAGTTTACAGTTTGTTAATTTGCGTGTTCCAACAAACGTACACAGTGTTCCGGCGATCTAAGCAAACGCGGTCATAAGTACATTAATAACTAAAGATATACTGTTAAAATAAAAGATAAAAAATTAACCAAATATTTATTCTCCTATGATAACGTAAATGGAACATAATAAAAAAATATATTAAACTGAAACATTCATTATTAAATGATATAAAATAATTCAAAAACATACTTGTATCTAACAATAAGAACTTTTTCCAGAGGTGGTAATAGGAAAAGTAGTTGGAAAAAATAATTTAACAAAAGCACATTTCCCTAATGCTTACAATAACAGTCAAAAGCAGCTTAATAATTAAAAAAGATATAGGTATTATACTGGTACCTAGTATTATTCAAAAATATGCATCCTTGAAAACGTACACTTATAAAACGTACCTGAAACCAAGCAAATTGTTTTAAATAGAGAAAACTGATTTCGTAACAATAAGACTGCGAAACCGTAAAAGTTCAATAAATTAAAATGGGACAAGAATGGCATGTAAAATGTTATATAATAATCAAGGGCATGCTTCAAATTATAACTTAAACCAAAAAATGTACGTATCTGAGCTTAGCATCGTAGTAAGCAGTTATGAATATTATGGACTTTTGACCTGTTTCGGAACCACTGTGCGATGGTCGAAATTCTGATTAACGATCCTTAGGGCCAGTTTTACCAAAGCCAAGTTATACCTAGAATAAGTATACCGAGGATAAATTTATACTCTTCTTTATACCTGGTATAAAGCGCAGGCGTTTTACCAGCTCCAAGTTTGCCTGGGATAACTATTCCAGGTATAAGCGTTGGCCATCTAAAATTATTTTTAGGTTGGTAGTAAGAAGTACGTACTGCGCATGACATTTGGTCGTTTTGACAGCTGTTCCGGCGCGATAAATGAAATTCGGAGTTGTTATTCTCAGTATAACCTAACTTTTTGTTTTTGACGTCTTTATTCTTTCATGACATAATCATAACCTGATCGTTGTGGTAAATTGTTATTAATTTTGAAATAGTTGATTGATGTACCAGTTTTTTAATCATCATCTGATGATGACATTGACGTATTACCAAGAATCAGAAATCCAAAGAAAATACGTGCCCGGTAAATAAAAGATATCTATAACAATATATTTATATTTTCGTAACAATAACTTTTATTTTCGAGTCGTCGATAAAAGCATCAGGTACAAAACACGTCCAAACATTCGATATCTCACCAACAAGAATGTGCTCAGTCTCAAAAAACTGTAAGGGTCGTCACACAATAATAGTAATTACAACGTAAAATTGCACCATTTGATCCAAATCTCGTATCGGACAAAATATATTCTAAAATCTATAAACTTTTAAATCGCTACAACTTAAGATTTATCACGCAGTGACATTACTCTGAGATTACATAGAGCGGTACAATGTTATCGTTTTTTTAAGTATACGCGACCCTATCTAAAAAGTATACAAAGAGCGTTGTACGACTTGATGTCTAATGCCGAGGTATCTTACAAAAGTGTATCAATGCAAATCTAAAATTTTTTCATATTCTACATCGTACGACGGATGTATCACTTCTGCTCCTGAAAACTCTGCAATCACGCGAATTGAAGAAAGGTATAATGTCTACCTAGATAAATTTAAATGTTACTTATAGAAGACAATGCAATGGTAGATGACTTCTTTGGTTGATATTATTGGATACCGTTGAGATTCTCGCGATTAGAGACCCGCGTGCGTCAATTTTAAATTTAAACTTGCATTTTCTGAGTAAAAGAGCGAAGAGAGAAAACAAAATTTTCCCGACGTTTCTATGAGCTTCTATCCTCCTATTAAAAAAGAACTATAATCTAAAATGTGTCGTGCGAAATTACCTCGCAGAGAGACTCATTTATAAAAAAAGAAGAGAGATCTATTAATTTTGATTCTCCAAAGCTCTGACTCAGATAAAATTATAATCATGATTCAATCTCACGCGAGGAAAGGAAGGCTACAATAGCCGTTCCTCGGAGCACCGTCCGACGCGATTGCTGCGACCCAGAGAACTTGAGTATCTCATCGAGTTCTTAATCTAGAACGAATTATCGAACGTCAACGTTGCGGTGGAATTTCTACTGTCCGGCGATTGCATTGCGATATATCGTTTCTGTAAGATCTCTTGGAGGTCGTTGCAAGAGCTATTTTCTCGTTTGGCTCGCAAATGTCTCCCACCCGGCCATCTGAAAAACACGTTTAAAAGCCCACTGTGAACAAAATCAATCCTTCGCAGCCACGACATTCTGACAATGCGAAACTCCTCTTTGTTCCTGGCGAATTAAAAGTTTACCGCGATAAAATTGTTTAATCGTACCTTGTGACGAGTTTCATTTTGACTTTGTTGATGTTTTTCAGTATGTCGCCCATTGATTTCTGGGAGATCAGTGGCGGTTTATGCCGATCGATGAACTTGTAGCCCTGTAAACTAGCTCTCCTCGCGATGTTAGGAGTCGTTGGAGGTTGCAGAGGTGGCAGCATATAATAATGACACATTAAAAGTTTTAACATTATGATAAAAACGATTACCTACAGTAATTAGCATTGATCCCGAAGCAAGAAATCTTAAAGTCGGCAATAATTTTGTTGCTGGCTGAATTGCTGCATTTCTTGGCGACCTCGAAGCAATGCGATGTCGTATTTGTCCCAATAATCTCTGACAGGTTTGTTTTTCCAAACGAAATCAAGTGAAGAATTCTACAACCATTGTATTCTTCGAAATAGTCAACTCTGGAATAGTTTTGTATTAGATGTTGGTTATAAATTAGTAGGTATATAGGTATCCTTTATTTACTTACCGCGGGCACGTATTTTCCTAGGATTTCTCATTCTTTGTAAGACGTCAATTTCATCATCAGATGATGATTTGAAAACTGGCACATCAATCAACTCTATTTCACAACTAATAACAATTATTATGATTCTGTCACGGTTTTGATTCTGTCACGGAATAATAAAGACGCAAACAAAAAGTTAGGTTATACCGAGAATAGCTAGCTTATCCAGCGCTGAAACTGCCGGATAAGCTATCCCTGCATTTATTCCAAAGTTTATCCTATTCCAGACTTATACCATCGTGGTAAAACGCTTGCGTACAGGTTATTCTCAGTATAGCGCTATACGGCGTTTATACCGTGTTGGTAAAACCGGCCCTTAGTAATTAGTATCACCGCGATATACAGGGTGTAACAGAGTAAGTGTTACAATGTTAAACTGTAGATTCCTTGTGAAAAAAGAAAAAGATTTTTCCTCTTACAAAAATGTTCTGCGGGCTTTCGTTTTCGATATACAGGATGTCAAAGTTTCGAAAAAAAAGTCGTTTTTCTTTAAACCTCGAACTATTTTTATCAGATTTGAGTGTTGACACCTAATAAGTGTTTCCACTGTGCCAAATCTGATAAAAATAGTTCGTGGTTTAAAGAAAAACGTTTTTTTTTTTCAAAACTGACATCCTGTAGGGTAAAACGGGGTGAGTTGGCGAATGAAGTCGGCCCCTCGTTTCCATTCCTTTCCATAGAAACGAGGGGCCAACTCCATTCGCCAACTCACCCGTTTTTACCCTATATCGAAAACGACAGCCTGCAGAAAATTTTTGTAAGAGGAAAAATCCTTTTCTTCTTTCAGAAGGAATCTAAAGTTTCACGTTGTAAAACTTACTCTGTTATACCCTGTATATCGCGGTGATACTAATTACTAAGGATCGTTAATCAGAATTCCGACCATCGCACAGTGGTTCCGAAATAGGTCAAAAGTCCATAATATTCATAACTGCTTACTATGATGCTAAGCTCAGATACGTACATTTTTTGGTTTAAGTTATAGTTTGAAGCATGCCCTTGATTATTATATAACATTTTACATGCCATTATTGTCCCATTTTAATTTATTGAACTTTTACGGTTTCGCAGTCTTATTGTTACGAAATCAGTTTTCTCTATTTAAAACAATTTGCTTGGTTTCAGGTAGGTACGTTTTATAAGTGTACGTTTTCAAGGATGCATGTTTTTGAATAATACTAGGTACCAGTATATAATACCTGTAGCGACGTGCCATACCGCACTCTCGCCGGGCTTTTCGGAAACCCTGCCATAAACGGCGAGGGTCCTCTCCCCGAGAACTTTGTCCTCGACAAGCATTCTCGGGCATGACTAACCGTCGCCAGTTTTAGCAGGCTTTCCGCCCCCCGACGTACGCAGGTACGTTCAGGACCCCCCTTTCTCGGGGGTGCACGGAACGGTTCGTTAGTTAGTAAGTCTCGTGGGTTAGCCGCGTGAAGGACATCGCGAGAGTCGAATAAAGTCGCCGACAGTCTAGCATCTCCCAGACTATTCTTCTCCTTTCTTCGCGTTTCCTTCAGTGGTGACCCCGACGTGATCCGGTTATCGGATACGTGCAGCCAACAAAAAGTTTTGCGTGCGAAACGTGAAGTGTGTGACCGCGAAAATGCCCACGAACGACGCGTCCTCCGCGAACGACGCGTCCCCCGCGACCGCTATTATCAACCGCGTCGCTGTACGCGTCCCGCCCTTCTGGCCTACGGACCCGGAAATGTGGTTCGCGCAAGTGGAAAATCAATTCGCGCTAGCTGGCATAACCAGCGACGAAACTAAATTTAACTATATCGCGGGACATTTGGAACTCAAATACGCGACGGAAGTGCGCGACGTGTTGACGGGGCCGCCGGCGACTGATAAATACAGCAAGCTAAAGACCGAACTCATCCGAGGACTCAGCATCTCTCAGGAGCAGAAAACGCGGCAACTCTTGGAACACGAAGACATCGGCGATCGCAAACCTTCTCAGTTCTTGCGCCACCTGAGAGTTTTGGCTGACAGTGCGGTACCGGACAGTTTGTTAAAAACATTGTGGCTGGGGCGTTTACCGTCATCTATGCAAGCCATCCTTGCGACTCAAAAGCAGACAGACCTCGACGCCTTGGCCGAGCTCGCGGACGCCATCGCCGACGCCACTCCCCGGCACCACGTCGCCGAGGCCAGCAGCTCAACCGAAGCCATGTTCGAGCGGCTAGTCACGCTGATGACAGTAAAGTTCGGCGAATCGATGGACGCTATCCGTCAAGAAATCGCGGCGGTCCGCGACGACAGAGGTAACCACAATCGTTCTCGCTCCCGATTCCGTTCTTACTCTCGCCATCGCTCACAATCTCGAGGTGCACGGAATTCGAACGATGGGATCTGTTGGTATCACGACCGTTTCGGGAGCAACGCTCAGCGATGTACGGCTCCATGCAATTTCCAACCGGCGGAAAACCCCCAGGGCAGTCGCTAGCGGCGGCCAGCGACCCGCGCCCCTCAACACTATGCCGCCTATTCGTGACCGACCAAAATACGAAAACACAGTTTCTCGTCGACACCGGTGCCGATCTTTGTGTTTTCCCACGCCGCGAGCTGCGCGGTCCGCGTCACAGATCGTCATATGAACTTTTCGCGGCCAACGGCACGACGATTCCGACGTACGGCGTGATTACCATGTCGCTCGATTTGGGATTGCGACGAACGTATCCATGGCAGTTCGTAGTGGCCGAAGTATCGAAGCCTATGATCGGAGCCGATTTTCTGGAACACTACCGGCTCCTCGTGGACATTCACAACCGACAGCTGGTCGACTCGCTCACGCTCCTTACTACCCCCGGTCGAGTAGCCGAGCTCGAACTCCCGAGCATCCGAACGATCTGCGGGAACACACCGTACCACCTGCTGCTGCGGGAATACGCAGAAATCACCCGCCCTGGCGGGCCCACGGCGGAGCCGAAGCACACGACACTCCACCATATCCGTACGACTCCCGGACCACCGATACACCAAAAGCCACGCAGACTCGCCCCGGATAAGCTACGACTCGCCAAAAAGGAGTTCGAGATCATGCTTCAACTGGGCACGGCGCGCCCGTCCGAAAGCAGTTGGTCATCACCGCTACACCTGGTCCCTAAGAAAGGCGACGAGTGGAGACCCTGCGGCGACTACCGTGCATTGAACTCCAGGACCATCCCAGATCGCTACCCGGTTCCACACATCGAAGATTTTTCGCAGTCTCTCCGGGGGAAGGTAATCTTTTCCACCATAGATTTAGTACGGGCGTACAACCAAATCCCCGTCGCCCCGGAAGACATAGCGAAAACAGCCATCACCACGCCGTTTGGCCTATTCGAATTTCCATTTATGTCGTTCGGATTGCGCAACGCTGGCCAAACTTTCCAACGCTTCATCGACGAAGTATTGCGGGGCTTAGAATTCTGTTACGCGTATATTGACGACATCCTCGTAGCGTAAACATCCGAAGAGGAACATTTGGACCACCTACGCCAGCTGTTTCAACGGTTGAAAGAGTACGGCGTCTTAGTCAATCCACGGAAATGCGTGTTCGGCGTTTCCGAGGTCAAATTCCTCGGATACAGCGTCTCCAAGGAGGGATCACGCCCGCCCCAGGAGAAGGTCATCGCCGTCCGCGAGTACCCACGCCCGACCACCGCAAAACAGCTCCGGCAGTTCCTGGGGATGTTAAACTTTTACCGTCGCTTTATCCCCAAGGCCGCGCAACTCCAGGCACCTTTAAACGACCTGCTCGCAGGCAACATCAAAGGGAAAACGCCCCTCGCCTGGACTGCGGCAACGACAACGGCTTTCGAGGCTTGCAAGGAGAGCCTCGCGCATGCCGCACTGCTCGCGCATCCCGAATCCGGAGTCCAGCTTGCCCTTGTTAGCGACGCGTCGGATTCCACCGTGGGCACGGTGCTGCAACAGCGAGTTGGCAGTGAGTGGCAGCCTTTAGCTTTTTTTTCCAAGAAACTAAGCCCACCGGAAACCAAATACAGCGCGTACGACCGAGAGCTGTTGGCCATCTACCTCGCTGTGAGGTATTTCCGGCATATGGTCGAAGGGCGCGATTTCATTATCTTCACCGACCACAAACCAATAACGTTCGCGTTCAGGCAGAGGCTCGACAAGTGCTCACCGAGACAATTTCGGCACCTCGACCTGATTGGGCAATTCTCTACAGACATCAGACACGTCTCCGGGAAAGACAACGTCGTTGCCGACGCGTTGTCTCGCGTGGAAGAGGTCACGACAGCCAACGATTTCGGGGAGCTCGCGAGATCTCAAGCGGACGACCCGGAAATCCAGTCGTTCCTGCACAGCGAAGGATCAGCCCTGCAATTAAAGCAAATTGCGTTTCCCGGCTCACCAGACGCTATAGTTTATTGCGACGTCTCGACCTCGACTGCTCGACCCTTCGTAACGGCACCGTTTCAGAGAACAATCTTCAATTCTATACACGGCTTAGCACACCCAGGTATTAACGCGACGGTCAAACTCGTAGCCCAACGCTATGTTTGGCCGTCGATGAAAGCTGACTGCCGGGAATGGGCTCGAGGATGCAGCCCCTGCCAACGCTCTAAGGTCACGCGACACGTCTCGGCACCAACCGGACTCTTCACGACGACATCCGCCAGATTCGAGCATGTTCACCTAGATCTCGTTGGTCCACTACCGCTTTCCGAAGGACATCGCTACTGTCTGACGTGCATCGACAGGTTTTCCAGATGGCCTGAAGCGTATCCACTGGAGGACATCGAAGCATCGACAGTCGCCTGGACCTTTTTCAAGGAGTGGATCGCGCGTTTCGGTATGCCTCTTCGTATCACAACTGACCAAGGCCGACAGTTCGAATCATCCCTCTTCAATCAGCTGAACCGTTTGTCTGGGACGAGCCACTGGAGGACTACCGCGTACCATCCCGCATCCAACGGAATGGTAGAGCGGCTACATCGGCATCTAAAAGCTGCCATCAAATGCCACGAAGCCGAGCGCTGGACACAAGTCCTGCCAACGGTTCTCCTGGGCATACGTTCAGCTTGGCGCGAGGACCTGCAATCAACCGCAGCGGAACTGGTATATGGCGAACCACTGCGCTTACCCGGCGAATTCCTGGTCCCGCGGAGAGATTCCGAACAACACGAGCCAGCCGAACTCGTCAGAGAACTACGACGACATTTCCATCAATTGCGGCCGGCTGAAGGATCCCGCCACGGGTGCCGACCGACATTCGTATACAAAGAACTTAAGACAGCGCGGCAGGTTTTCGTGCGGGTCGACGCTGCGAAAGCACCCTTGCAGCAACCATACGAGGGCCCGTTCCAGGTAGTTCAACGAGGAAACAAAACGTTCGTCGTAGCTGTACGGGGACGCAACGTCACCGTATCCATCGACCAACTCAAGCCGGCCTACGTTCTACCGGATTACGACGCCCCCCCCGACGCAAGAATTGCCCAACTCAAGGAACGACAACCTAGCAGATAGACAACCTTCAGAACCGCAAACGTCCGACACCCCGCCAAGTTTCACCACCCGATCGGGACGGCGAGTCCGTTTCGCAGATCGCTACCAAAGCGGATTCTCGTGATTTGGTTCAATCACTGGCAGGGGGGTACTGTAGCGACGTGCCATACCGCACTCTCGCCGGGCTTTTCGGAAACCCTGCCATAAACGGCGAGGGTCCTCTCCCCGAGAACTTTGTCCTCGACAAGCATTCTCGGGCATGACTAACCGTCGCCAGTTTTAGCAGGCTTTCCGCCCCCCGACGTACGCAGGTACGTTCAGGACCCCCCTTTCTCGGGGGTGCACGGAACGGTTCGTTAGTTAGTAAGTCTCGTGGGTTAGCCGCGTGAAGGACATCGCGAGAGTCGAATAAAGTCGCCGACAGTCTAGCATCTCCCAGACTATTCTTCTCCTTTCTTCGCGTTTCCTTCATACCTATATCTTTTTAAATTATTAAGCTGATTTTGACTTTTATTGTAAGCATTAGGGAAATGTGCTTTTTGTTAAATTATTTTTTCCAACTACTTTTCCTATTACCACCTCTGGAAAAAGTTCTTAGATACAAGTATGTTTTTGAATTATTTTACATCATTTAATAATGAATGTTTCAGTTTAATATATTTTTTTATAATGTTCCATTTACGTTATCATAGGAGAATAAATATTTGGTTAATTTTTTATCTTTTATTTTAACAGTATATCTTTAGTTATTAATACCGTATGTCTGACGGCAAGCGCAACAGGAGCTGTAACCTAAAATTTGACTTCGGCAGTGTTTGGAGGGTGCTCAAGTCACTCACAAATAAGAAATAATTGAGAGCTATCGAGAAATCAGACATTTTGACACTTTTCGCCCTTACGCTGTGCGAGCAGCGTTTATGAGTGACTCGAGCATCCTCCAAACACTGCCGAAGTCAAATTTTCAGGTCACAGCTTCTGTTGCGCTTGCTGTCAGACATACGGTATACTTATGACCGCGTTTGCTTAGATCGCCGGACCACTATGTATCGTTTGTTGGAAGACGCAAATTAACAAACTGTAAACTGCGGCACACTGTCACAGAAACAGATATCTAGGTTAGGCCAAGCGAACGTTGAGACGCAGTGTGACGTGCGGTGACTCAAAGTGAGGTGAACAGCGTGGGTGAAGTGAGCTGCGTACCCTCTGTGGCGCGAAAGATGACTGCGCCGGTCGCTTATATAGGCAAACCTGAGTGTACATGTGACCATATGTACACTCAGGTTTATCTGTAATGCCGGGTTTACACGCTTGGCACTTGCCACAAACTCCAAGCCTTCACAAACGCACAAACGTGTAAACGCTTCGCAAGCGCTTACCGTTAACTTCCTTTGATTTGTGCCAAAAACCGACACTCGGTCGGATCGGCGACAAGTACTAGCAAGCCTACACAAGCAAAGCCAAACGCGCTATTCACACTTTTGAATTTGTGATGGCTTGTCGAGGTTTGGCAAGCGTATAAACCAGGCATAATAAGTAACCTCTGCGCAGGCAGACCTCTCCCGTGCAATGCTTCAAAGCCCATCGAAACCGAGGAAACTCAAGTGGTCGGTCCTGGTCCCGGCCAGGAATCTCGAACTTTTTCGGATCTAATTTATGGCTCAAAGGGTCCCGAGGAGTGTCGCATTTCTTCAAAACACTGGTCTACGGCCTAAATGCGAGGAGGGTTTATCCGCTCATTGTTTTTCAATAGAATAGCAGTCCTAAATTAGTTTGGATATTCGATTTTTACCGCTATAAAATGTAGTAACCCTTGAATTTCATTCATTTCATTTCATCATTCAAAAATTCACATTATCAATTAAATACAATAAAATTCACAAAAACATTTAAATACATTGCTTAACCTTGAAATAAATTTGTATTTGACAAAAAAATTCTTTTCTGGAAAATTGCAAATAATAACAGAGTGTAATAAATTAAAATTCACTATGTTACATAGTTGAAAAATTAAAGTATCATATACACATGGTATCAATACCTAATTGATCATTTAACATACCTATACCGCATGTCCTATGGCCAACCGCGCAGGTGAGCTGCGACCTGAATTCTTGACTTCGGCAGTATTTATGGTACAGTTAGAGTGGGCTTCAAACGAGTGCGCTGCATAAGAACGAAAAGTGTCGACTGCTCTTCTAATAGCTGTCAATTCGGGAGATCGAAGCGTTTCGTGTAACCTCAAAATCTTAAGTTTTGAATTAGTAGTGAATAATTTGTAGAAGTGATGAGAAATAATCATAAATAATCTTCCGAATTGACACCTTAGGTATCGCTCACGCCACTTCGTAAAACTACTTCCTAGACACGCGCGGTGCTAGCGCGGAAATAATTTCTGAAACAAATAGGCATGAGGCGTGTAATTCGGTTGGACATCGAAAAAACCCGAATGATTGTTAACTCTCACTTCTGAACATTACTTACCATTTATTCAAAGATTCACGATTTCGAGCTTAGACTTCGATCTCCCGAATTGATAGGCATCGGGAGATCAGACGTTTCACACTTTTCGTAAGAACGCAGCGTAAGAGCGAAAAAGGTCGTCTGATTTCCCGATGGCTGTCACAATTCGGAAGATTATTTATGATTATTTCTCATCACTTCTACAAATTATTCACTACTAATTCAAAATTTTACGATTTTGAGGTTACACGAAACGCTTCGATCTCCCGAATTGACAGCTATTAGAAGAGCAGTCGACACTTTTCGTTCTTATGCAGCGCACTCGTCTGAAGCCCACTCTAACTGTACCATAAATACTGCTGAAGTCAAGAATTCAGGTCGCAGCTCACCTGCGCGGTTGGCCATAGGACATGCGGTAGACACTAATCTCGAGTTAGTAACGATAAATTATTAGGCTTATATCAAATTCAAAAATAAAACTCTTTATTTTCAATGACGAGAAATTCATTGAACTCAAAACTGTCGTATGATTCTCATTAATCTTGACAACGGGGTCATGCAAATAATATTTTTACGAGTAATATTTTTATGAAATAATAGTAATAATAATACTGTAATATTTTTAAAATATTATTATTAGTACTAAAGTAATAATGAAAATAATAATAATTTAATTGTATTATTTGTATTATAATATAATATTTTGTGAACGATTCCTATCTGAATTTCATCCGCGGAGTTAATTTTATAAATAATTGAAATAAAATCTTTTTCGGAGTGAATTTCACTCCAGACGGGATTAAAGTAATTAAAAATCATCCACACTCCGCATTCACTCCGCAAATCACTCCGCATTTAACTACCGATTTTTTTTGATAGTGTAGTGTTGCGTACACTGTAAAAAATCGGGAGTTAAATGCGGAATGATTTGCGGAGTGAATGCGGAGTGGATGATTTTTAATTAATTTAATCCCGTCCGGAGTGAAATTCACTCCGAAAAGGATTTTATTAAAATTATTTATAAAATTAACTCCGCGGATGAAATTCAGATAGGAATCGTTCACAAAATATTAAATTATAATACAAATAATATTAGGTCGGTAGAAAAATAATTTCGTTTTTTGTATTCTCGACGTTTGCAACTTGACATTGAAATAAGTTATGCAATAAATGTGGTTGTGTTATATATCATTTTAAAGAGCGCTGACTCCGCTCTGTATTTGGATAAGAAACACTGATGATTTTGTTGATTTACGTTTGTTTTTGGTTATTTAATTAAAGATGGAAAAGAAGCAAATCCGGGCAATTTTCCTGTACGAGTTCAAACTGGGTACTAAAGCAGCGGAAACCCAAACGCATCATTAATTTTCCGAGCGGTTTCCGCTGCTTTAGTACCCAGTTTGAACTCGTACAGGAAAACCGCTCGGATTTGCTTCTTTTCCATTTTTAATTAAATAACCTAAAACAAACGTAAATCAACAAAATCATCAGCGTTTGTTATCAAAATACAGAGCGGAGTCAGCGCTTTAAAATGATATATAACACAACAACATTTATTGCATAATTCATTTCAATATCAAGTTGCAAACATCGAGAATACAAAAAACGAAATCATTTTTCTACCGACCTAATAAAATAACATATTTTTTTATTATTATTTAGTACTAATAATAATAATATTTTAAGTCCGCACAAACGTTTGGCAAGTATGTAAACCCGGCATTATGCCATCTTAAACTAACAAACTAAAGTTCACGAACGAAAAATCACGTCCGGTTTTGTGTTTCGACCGCAGACCTTCGCAGGCTCTCGCAGATTCACGGCGTATGAAAAGTGCGCCACCTCACACTGCGTCCGAACATTCGCTGTTGTATACCGCATGTCCTATGGCCAACCGCGCAGGTGAGCTGCGACCTGAATTCTTGACTTCAGCAGTATTTATGGTACAATTAGAGTGGTCTTCAGACGAGTGCGCTGCATAAGAACGAAAAGTGTCGACTGCTCTTCTAATAGCTGTCAATTCGGGAGATCGAAGCGTTTCGTGTAACCTCAAAATCGTAAAGTTTTGAATTAGTTGTGAATAATTCATAGAAGTGATGAGAAATAATCATAAATAATCTTCCGAATTGTGACAGCCATCAAGAAATTAGATAACGCTTTTCGCTCTTACGCTGCGTTCTTACGAAAAGTATGAAACGTCTGATCTCCCGATGGCTATCAATTCGGGAGATTGAAGTCTAAGCTCCAAATCGTGAATCTTTGAATAAATGGTAAGTAATGTTCAGAAGTGAGAGTTAACAATCATTCGGGTTTTTTCGATGTCCAACCGAATTACACGCCTAATGCCTATTTGTTTCAGAAATTATTTCCGCGCTAGCACCGCGCGTGTCTAGGAAGTAGTTTTACGAAGTGGCGTGAGCGATACCTAAGGTGTCACAATTCGGAAGATTATTTATGATTATTTCTCATCACTTTTCTACAAATTATTTACTACTAATTCAAAACTTTACGATTTTGAGGTTACACGAAACGCTTCGATCTCCCGAATTGACAGCTATTAGAAGAGCAGTCGACATTTTTCGTTCTTATGCAGCGCACTCGTCTGAAACCCACTCTAACTGTACCATAAATACTGCCGAAGTCAAGAATTCAGGCCGCAGCTCACCTGCGCGGTTGGCCATAGAACATGTGCGGTAGATGTCTACTGTTTACAAAAATCTGCGGTGAGTCGCCCTGCGTCCCCTCACTGAACTGCGTCTGAACGTTCGCTTGGCCTCAGAGTCGCCGTTCCACCGGGAAGCAGACTGCTTCTCACGGTCTTGACCAGTAGAAGTAAGTTCACGCGTATTCGTGCGATGGGAGCACTCCCGCAGTTACAGAATAGTGATTCCTTCACTCTCCTTGCTTTTTTAATGAACTCCGCCCGCTCCTCACTTACAGAATAGCTGTTTATAGACCAGGAGATAGTGACAGATTTTATGCGATGATAGTAAACGTCTGCCACTGCAATTGTACTTTTATATTGGTCATAAGTGCCGTTCAAATCACTACCATAAAGCTGTAACGCAGTCCATACTATTTTTAAATAATTTTTCAAATTGTTCGCAGAACAAGGAAAAAAAAGTTATTAGTAAAAATGTCTGCAATTAATGTCAAAGTGAGATTCGAGAAAAAATAATGCGGGCTAGCACAGTGGCAGACGTTTTCCGCTGTCCATTCGCTTGATAGCACAGGTGTGGACATGTTGCAGAAATGTTAAAAAAAATGTTATTAGTAAATGTGTCTGCCAATATAAAAGATACATAGTTTTAATGCTAGAAAAGATGAAAAAACAGTGGGCAGACTATTTAAGTGGTCCCGAGTACTCGGTACACATCATCAATCGAGTCATCAAGGTCGTATATACGTCGGGTAATTAATAAACATTTCAAATTAATTTACCAACTAAAATTTAGTTAGAGATATCGATAGAAAAAGCGGCAGACGTTTTGTATAGTCCCAACATGAAAACAAATAATTATGAACAATGTCAAAAAATTATGAAAAAAATGATGATTAATAAACGTCTGCCACTTCACTATTATAAAATGTATGTCGTATAACAACGATTTGCAAAGTGGCAGACGAATTCAATGATCATTATCAAGTTTATCTAATTTATCGTGAATGAAAAAATCGATTCTTGCAAAGGGAATGTATGGACAATTAATAAACATAAAATATAAGTTATAAATTAATCATACGTTGTAGTGACGGACGATTTGAGTGATAATCATTGAATTTATTGGATGATAGTTATCAAGAGACACGGCAGTGTCTCGCGGCATGTTCGTTCAAGTAGTTTCGCGCTCAGACACGACAGCGCTGATGTCGCGAGCGCACCCGTATCTCTTTACACCACAAATGTCTGCCCCATGCACCCCTCAATTTTAATATCAAATTTTCTCAATAAATATACGGTCATAACCAAAAATATGCTCAGTTACGCCATATAAATTGACTATTCTCTATTGATAGAGACCAGAATAAATGTTATAAGTTACATATTAACAGAGATTCTTCCTTAGCAACGCGAAGATACGCCCCTTGCGCCTTAAAGTCCAGAATCCGATTTCTCGAGCGATATATAATATATATATATCAAAATCTCACAAAAATTCCGCCTACCTTCGGGGATAGTCGGGCATGATCAGAAATGTGTACACAGATGCGGCCACACGCATACGCCATCAAAAATGTATGTGAGAGTGTGTGAGAGAATATATTCCTTAAATGTTGGGTATTTTCAAAGTTAATAAAATATTTCCATTCGCGAAACGATTAACCTCGCGTTTATTTCGATCCTCGGACGCGCTTGTTAATAAAATATAAAAATTCAGTGTAATCGGAGTTATGAATCTCAATAGTGGTGAATGTGACAGACGCTCCGTATAGGCCTATTGCGTAGAGTCCATGCACACTATTGCAAGTGTGAATGTGTATTGTATGTATACGGAAAACAGCGCCGCCAAACTGGGTTTCTTGGTGAAACTGGGGTGTAAATTCTCTATACGTATATGTGTAACACAAACAAAAGCTACGCTTGTGAGAGTACGCAACAGGCCTATAGTTTATAATAATCGTTTGTATTTTTTTCGATAATCGAGATAGTAAACGGATGCAGTGCTGTGTTTCTCTGGTTGCCTGTGCATAAAGAGCAGGAAAGGAGACGGCAGTATCTCAGAAGAATTGCCATTAGATAAGTTTAATTGCCATCTGACAGCTTTAACCTCACTTTCGATGGAAGGACAACTATCTTTGTGATAATTCTATTTTTTGTTTCAGCGTCATGCGAGCACGAGACGAATTGATGGCTTTTCTTCTCTGTCACAATCAAAGCCGTGGGAGAAAAATAGGAGATGCAATGGAATTGCATCACAACAAACAAGTAATTACCTTATCATTATATTTTCTCTATCGATATATTTCCTCTTTCGTACTATTACAAGTTCCAATTTACACACCGACCTGTCAAACCTGAAGTGCACATGTACCTCACTTTTATTTCATTTGTTCTTCGTCTCTGTTGTAACGACAGTCAATGAGGAATCACTGATACCGATTAGGGTTCGAGGGTTATTCCTTATTCTTTCTGGCACAGCATCGATATTTTACTGCACCTATTTTCTTCTGTGACTTGCTAAAATAATTATAAAAACCCTATATAATTCAGCCCTGACAAGTACAATCTTATCGAGCTGTACCTTATCGAGGAGATCTTTCGACGTAATGATTCCAAAACGTTTTTATCGAGAAATATATATTTCTAACATACGGTAGTGTTCACGAATATTGTAAAATATCGCAGAAATGTTACAGAAAAGTTACTTGCAAAAACGTGCTGTGTGGGGTGTAAATGATGATATTTTGTAATTTCCATCGTTACACCAGAGGCGAAGAAGAGATGAAATAGAAGTGAGGTACATGTACACTTCACGTTTGACAGGTCGGTATAAATTGAAACTTGTGACAGTATAATACGAAACAGGATATATTATTTTTAATATTCTGTCATTATTATCTATAGAAAGGTTATTTCTTAATTTCTATGCAGAGTAAGTTCGGTACATTTTAAATAGTGAAATGCTGGTTTAATTATGTTATTTACAATTTGTTACAGAAATAATGCTGCTCAATTCTTCTGGGACTTCCTCAAATAATTATAAAAACCCTATATAATTCAGCCCTGACAAGTACAATCTTACCGAGCTGTACTTTGTCAAGGAAATCTTTCGACGTAATGATTCCGAAACGTTTTTATCGAGAAATATATATTTCTAACATATACGGTAGTATTCACGAATATTGCAAAAATCGCAGGAATGTTACAGAAAAGTTACTTGCAAAAACGTGCTTTGTGGGATGTAAATGATTATACCAGAGGCGAAGAAGAGATGAAATAAAAGTGAGGTACATGTATATTTCACGCTTGACAGGTCACTCGAGGCCTTTCTCGAGTCACTCGTATCTTTGCGTGCACGCAACTCAGCGAAGAGACCAATCAGGTTCAAGTATTCCGTTGCGGCGGGGGTCCTGATTGGTCTACTCGCTAAGAAACTTATACGCATCTTTGCGAGTAGACCAATCAGGACCCCCTCCACAACGGAATACTTGGTCTGCAACAGTTAATAGATGATTTTTATTCGCATTGGCATGTTTATGATGATATTTACAATGAATGTTCTACTCGGGTTGAAATGAGTCGTAAGGTCAGCATCGAAGCTGTAAATGATGTAGTAATAATTACATTAAATTTATTTATGAGTAAAGGCGAAATTTCAGCGGTGCATGCAAAAGGATTTCTTAAAACTATTCCAACGTCTCGAGTTAATATATGTATGTAACAACATATATGCTGTCATAAGTGGTATCTTTACATGTGATGAAACAATTCGTCATGGTCATTGGAAGAGTATACTTAGAGAGAGTTGAAGGTAAAACGTCTTCATGGATTTCTGTAGACGACAAAAATATAAGAAAAATCCGATGGCCTGTAAATTCGAAAGCGGTACATGTTTTATTTCTCCAAAATACTAAGGCAAAATGAAAAATATAAGGGCTCTCTAGTCTATAAATCCCTTTCAAAATATCACGAGAATAAATCAAAAGTAAGTAAGTGGTTATAATTAATTGGCTCGTATCGGTATAAAATGTGAGACTTTAATTTTGTGGTAATAGAAAGCTATTCTTCTACATGTACGTATTCTCCTCATGAATAAATTCCAAAAAGTAATGAAATCCCCCCACAAAAACAGATTCTCTGTAAAAAAAAAGGCGGCATGTTCATTCAATGCCAACAAAAATTGATACCTACGTAAAATACTCTCCAAAAAAGATTTGAAATCAATTAAGATCGCCATGTTCAAGATTTATATATAAAAAGTAAAAGGCATCATTTGAAAGGAAAATTATTGTAAATCAAGTTACTAAAAAATTCGACTAAAGAATTTATAAAAAAATTTTAATAAAAAAGAACTTGCCGCGTTTTTTTCCTTCAAAATAAAAAATTCAGACAGAATTATACTCGATGTTTATGCACTTATGATTTTAAATAAATTCATACACTCTCTTATATAATACCACCAGTATACCGAATGTCGCACGGGAAACCAATCAGGCGGGGGCCTTCTGAATTTCTCTGGATTTGACTTCGGCAGTGCAATTTATGAATTACTCTAGCACCGTCCAAGCACTACCAATTATTCGGTATAGTGGACAGAAGATGAAAACTTAAACGCGGCAAGTTCTTTTTTATTAAAATTTTTTTATAAATTCTTTAGTCAAATTTTTTAGTAACTTGATTTACAATAATTTTCCTTTCAAATGATGCCTTTTACTTTTTATATATAAATCTTGAACATGGCGATCTTAATTGATTTCAAATCTTTTTTGGAGAGTATTTTACGTAGGTATCAATTTTTGTTGGCACTGAATGAACATGCCGCCTTTTTTTAGAGAGAGAGAATCTGTTTTTTTGGGGGTATATTTTACGGCAATAAATGATATCCATCGTATTATCTATTAGTACCGAGTCAATATTACGTAGCTTTTAATTTTATTTACTACTGTTAAACAAATTATCAATATTTTAAACATTAACATGGTATGTAACTTTTGGTTGAGGTTGTCGCGGAGGAACTACCTTAAATAGAAAGAACCCATTTAAAAAAAAAGAAGGAAATGACATGACTCTATGTTATCGACTATCGGATTATTTACCGTATGTCTCAGGAGAATTCGAGCAAGTGCCGATACCTATGGCCGATACCTTGAAAGGGTCTCGCCGTATTTCCATATGAAAAATGCCCTGGTACCAATTAACTTTGTTAAACCGTTTACCGTCGCACACTAAACGGATTTCGATATATCGGTTCTTACTACTCAGTATCATCGCGATCTATGTACCTCGCTAATCTAGAGTCAATCTCACCACCAGTCACAATGGTGAGGCGATATGTTTCCGCAAATCTAGGCTGCTAATGAGCTTGTAGCCCCGCACCTTTCCCGAAAAGTCTAATTAACGAAAGGGTCGGAATAAGCCGTCTTTCGCAGTAAAGGGGAGCTTGTAAAGGGGAGAAATGACAAATTCAATAGATGACCGATCAGATAAACGTAATACCTCTCCTGTCAAGTCGCTTTGTCATTCCGCGTAGCCTAAAGGGCGCCATACACGTTTAGTCGGCCGGCCGGCCGTGGACTGTCAGTCCGACTGTCAGTCGACCGTTAGTCCTGGCCAGCCGCGGGTTATCGATAGGGTAAAACCCCCAGTGATTGGCCTTTTAAACAGACGAAATTATACAGTAATTGGCTTATCGTTTGCTCTTTCTATCGAATGCATTTGTTATGTGTTCTAAAGAAGCAATGTGTTAACGTTGCATCCAAAGTATTCGTTCAGGATGTTTTCTCGACTTTTGCAAATAACTCCGAAACTCCGTTGCATTTTAAGAACATTGAAGAAGTTTGCACTTATTTATTTGCCAAAAAAAAATCCACAGCAAATGAACTGCGTTTCAAGTTAATTATCCGTAATATCGGTTTCAATTACAATGTATCCAGTTATTTACACTGATGCTTTCTATTTACATTACTTAAGAGCTGCATCCCAAACATATGTATTTATGGAGAAATTCCTCACACCAATATGTGAGACTCTGAACTGAACATTAATAATTAATGAAAATTAAAATTAAAAATATTTCCTGGCCAAAGTTGCTTAGGATTTTTTGACGTGTTTTGTAGGGGATTTTTCCCTATTGATTGGTATAGGTTTCATCATACTCAGATTAATTTGCATTTCATATGCTATAATGACTAGACTACTGGGAAAGTCCGAGGCCCGTGCCTGGTTAAGTAATTTATTGAATTCATCATTATTCCGGGAAACGGTTCATCATGACTCGTCCAGCAATTAATCCCTTCAGGAAACGTGTGGAACTGCGAATCATCTGGATTCGACGAAACAGATCGCTTGCGTTGTCATTATAACTGTTCGAAAGATAGCGATATATATTACAATAGGTGTACAGGTATAGGTAATGTGGGAGACGGATTATTTCGACCCGTCCGGTAATTAACCTTTCCGGGAAAGGGCGTGGTTGCAAGATCATAAAATTTCAGACTGGAGTAAAATTTTTCCATCAGTCCGTCGCCGGACGAATCCCTGTCAGTAAACTCCAACACGCGTTTAATTTTATTAATCAACAGGCCCCCGGCAGGTAGCGCGACTTCTCATTTAAATTTGTGTGCGTAGCGGAAAGCGGCCGGCCGACTGAACGTGCATAGGTACCTTAACTTTGTGTGTGCGGCCGGTCGGCCAGGACTGACGACCGACTGACAGTCGGCCTGCAGGGCACGGCCGGCCGGTCCACTGAACGTGTATGGTGACTTTAACTCCTTGCCAACTAGAATCGGAACTCGGAAAATACCCAATGTCAACCCTAGTTCTAAATTCTCTTCTAGCCAAACAGGGCGCAATGCATCAATGCACGCTACTCCCACCGTAGTCCAATTACTTTTACATTTAAGCTATATAAGCCGAAACCAAATATGCGTTAACCAATGTATGTAACGAAGTGTATCGGAATGTATGCAGTGCACTCAGTGTTAGTAAAGTGAAATAGATAAGTGGCTTAATTGTAATCTAAGTGTTAAAAAATTCCGCGACAAGTCGAAGATAATTGTTACAGATGAAGAAGTACACAAATATCAAGCCTGTTGTAAGAACACTGTCCAAATAGGTTCAATATTCTGTAGCAAATACAGATTAATCATATATAAACAGGCAGAGGAGTCAAGTATTCAGGACGATAGTGACGATCCAGATTTTAAAGTAGTAAGCGGCAGGACTTCAGAAAAGGACTACGTAGAACTTCCGCTAAAGAGATTTAAAGCAACGCACAAATGCTGCACTCTATGTGGATCACAAAAAAATCTCTGCTGTGTGCCAATGGAAGCCCGCCTTCAAGCGTTTAGTCAACGTAGAATTTTTATACCTAGAGATAATCGTTGCTGTAGAACTCATTTGATACAAAAACGTTTTTTTGTTGATGAGCTGAAGTTATTACGAGTGTATTGTAATTATAGTTCTATAGAAAAATTGGAAGTTTCTGAATGGGCTACTGACGTATGTGGAGGATTTCGATTTTCGTTATATTTTCAGATTCCTTAGATCTGTAATATTGTATTACGAAGAAAAAAAGTACAATTATAGTGTGGAAGTACAATAATTTTCACATTGAAAATGATGGTTATTATTTAAAACTGTACCGCATTGACGTCACGGGGCGCATGCGCTGTAAGATGAATCACAGCTGACTACTTATTGGGTGCTTTCCATTTATGACACAAGTCGACACACTTCTCCTAGAACCACCAACTGATTGGCAGGCTCCAGCAGAAAGAACCAATAGTTTAATTTTGTGTCGACTCGTGTCAGTTAAATGGAAAGCACCCATTGTCACGCAGTTCGTATGGTTTTCGTTTAGCGGAATACCTATATCCATTGCCTCATACTTTTTAGGCTAGCCGGGTGAGCCGTTTGAAGCGAGTTATTAATAGAGAACCACTGAAGTAGCAGTCGGAACGCATCGGTTCCCCACATTGGGAACCTCTGTTAGATACCGCACTGACGTCACAGGCAATATGGGCGCGGAATCGAAAACTCCACTTTCAATAATTTTTTCGAGCGAATAGGTGCACGGATCGCATTTTTTCAAAAACCGTTCTTTTAGTTTCGTTCTCTTCTATTTAAAACGTTTTTTATCAAAAAATGCGTCAGTAGCCCATTTTTAAATCGATTGGCTATTAATGTGGACTCTTCCCTTCATTCAAGAATTGGTGAAGTCTCTTTATCTGAGGAAGAAATTCATACTTTTTCACTGGTCTTAAATGGGAAGATATAATTAAGTTGAAGGAAATGTTGTTTGGTATGAATAATAGCGAGTCACGAACAGTAACACAAGCACATTAGTAGTGTTTCTATTTAAATTAAGAAGCGGCACTTCCAATGCAATGATACATAAATTATTTGGTTTGGAACGAGAACAGTAAGTGTCGGATTATTTCCATCAGGTAATAAAAGCCTCCGAAACTGATATTTTAAATACTCACTTTTTGGAATTCATGCAGTCTAGAAATGAATTAATCCGCGAAACTGCTGACGTTGCAAAGAAGCGTTTTGATATCGGTGAATCTACACTGGCATTGATATTAGATGGAACGTATGTTAGACGCGAAAAAAGTCAAAATAATGCTTATCAACGAAAATCTTATTCCGGACAAAAAAAAGTTCCACTGTGTAAACCTTTCACCATCTGCACAACAAATGGCTATATAGTTGATATAGCAGAACCATTCAACGGTACAATGAATGCTGCCTCTATAATGAAAACCTTATTAGAAGATGCCAATGGATTAAAGTCTCTTTTGCAACGTGGTGATTTCTGCTTTGTTGATCAAGGTTTTCGTGATGCTGTAGAGAATATGGAGAATCTAAGATATAAGGTTTGTATGCCCGCTCTTAAGGGTAATCGTGCACAATTACCAACTGAAGAAGCCAATTTTTCGCGGTGGGTTACGAAGGTAAGATGGGTCGTCGAGGCTGTTCATGGAGCCATAGGCCAAAAATCTCAATTATTGCATAACAAAGTAGGCAACAAGTTATTGCCTGTAGTAAAATATTTATGCCGAATTGCTGGATTTTTAAACAATATTTTTGGAAAAAGGATAAATTCTGATCGGGAATTTGCCGACGAAATAGTTAATTATATGAAAGAGCGTACAGTCCAGCAAAATACTTTACAAACAGTGGTTGAAACACAAAGTTTAAATCGCCGTAAAAAACCGTTCATGAAACTCTCTTCAACATGCCTAACAGATTTTCCGGAATTTACTGAAGACGATCTCAAGATACTATTTACAAGCACATATCAAATGTCACAAGCAGTATGTTATTTCGCGGAAATAATGGACGACGAGAACACTTTAAATGTCGAATATTTAATAGACTCTGAAAATATTATCAAAATTAAGGTTCGTTTACGCCATATAAATAGCAAGATCTACCAGTGCTACATTGAATATCGGCCAAACGTGAATATCTACAAGGGTATCCTAAGATACACTTGTGACTGTGCTAATGGCAGTAGGACTGTAGGATGTTGTTCGCATGTAGCTGCCATAATTATTATTTGTCACACGGCCGCTACAAGTCTAAAATCGTTAGACCAGCCGAAATATTGACAAATATATTTGACGTAACCACCTTATCTACCACCGTTGAGGAGAATAGTAACGATGACTAAGGTCATGAACAGGGCTTGTGAATGGCAGGACAGTAGGATATTGTTCGCATATAGCTGCTATAATTATTATTAGTCACATGCCCGCTAAATCTAAAAAATCTAAAATTGTTAGACCTGCCGAAATATTTACCAATATATATTTGATGTAACCAACTCAGCTACCAAGATTATGTAAATTATACAAATTACTTGTCTTTTGTACACATTATTGTATATTATGTATATTATAAAACAATGTAGACATTATGCGTACATAATTAATAAGTAAATAAATATACATAATATAGTATGAATTAACACGTTCACGCCGGCGCTACGTACCGCGCCGGCGTGAACGTGTTAAAGGTTTTTCAATTTTTTTTACTATGTTCCACCAAATTAAACTATTTGGAAATTATTTTACATAATAGCTGACTAATAGATGATTCCATATGATTTTTTTGGTTGGTGTATCTCCAGCGATTGTTATAAATTTTTAAATTGCAAAAATATATTTTTAAATTAACACCTTTTAACAGTGTTTTTATGCAGTCGAAAAAATATATGACTACTACTACTACTACTACACGAAGACATACAATTTAGTTTTTGAACAACTTTGATATCTTTTATAGTTCCAGAGAAAAAAAATAGTAACGTTAATTGTTGTTTACCCCCTATTTCCCTTGTACGTGAAGTTAGCGGTCTGAAATTTGTTGTGGAGGTATTTTGGATAAAAAGCAATAAATAAAAGGTTTAATAAAGTTAATTGGTGCAGGGGCATTTTTCATATGGAAATACGGCGAGACCCTTTGACTTCGGCAGTGTTTGCCAACGGTCGAGTCTTTGATAGTTGGAATTGACTACAGAATCCCCGATAGCCAAGTTTCGTCACTACGAGCGCACTGTGCCGTCACGCGATGGATTTAGGAAACATCACAATTACATTATCGTGCGTGCCCCCGCGGACGCCACAGTGGCGAAACGTATTGGAAACGGCGAGTGAGGTTACTGTGACCGAACAGTGATTCGTTACTACAAGAGAACTGTGCAGTCACGCGATGCGCTTGTGGATGGATTTTGCAAAAAGGGAACGCACACAGTGACTTTACCCGCCTAGAGGTGTCGCTTTTTTTTCGTACCCTACCGGGATTCGAACCTGCGCTCTTTAGGATACCCTATATACGAGATGCTTTGAAACTGGGAATGCTTTCGCAATCTACCAATTGCGCCACCAACTCTTCAAGTGCTGTTGGTCGACTCCAGTCATATACAGGGTGTTCGGAAAAAACACCGACACAGAAATAGGGGTATTAGGTTACGTCATTACAAGTATTTTGATATAAGGGACCTATACCCGCAAGCGCCCCCTTCTGGAGATATCAACTTTTCAAGTTTATAACGACTGAGGTTGATCAAAGTAGAATAATAAGAAACGTATCAAGATGGTAACGAATATTTAATTTTACGAGTTACAAAAACAATGTACTACAGCAAATGCTCAAAATGACGGCCACCCATGTCCATGCAACATCGGAAACGATTCTGGATAGATGTGCCACTGCGCAAACTGCTTGCGGAAAGGATAACCGCTTGGCTCAAGTCCTTGTACTTTTCGAAGATGATGCGGATACAAGGAGTTTTCATTTGTTTTTCAATTGTACAGGTAGACAAAAAACTCAATATTATTCTACTTTGATCAACCTCGGTCGTTATAAACTTGAAAAGTTGATATCTCCAGAAGGGGGCGCTTGCGGGTATAGGTCCCTTATATCAAAATACTTGTAATGACGTAACCTATCACCCCTATTTCTGTGTCGGTATTTTTTCCGAACACCCTGTATAGAAACCGGACATGACAGTGACTGCTCTCGAAGGTTCTCATTAATTTTTTAAAATAATTTGATATTTTCTTTTTCAAAACAGTAGCGATTATAATAATTATACATTATTTATAGAATATTCGTCAAGAATCATGTTAAAGTTAACCCATTAGCGCCCAGCGTCTTATTTATAGGACGGCCATTTGGAATTTTTTTCTGATAACCTCTGAGTAACAAATCATGCAATTTTCGTAAAGAAAATCCACCAAAAATTAATTTGGGCGTTAATGGTTTAAGTTCACGATGGAACTTTTATATTATAATTTTTACTGAACAATTTGGATTTTTTAAAAGATGAAGTCACAGTGGCATTACAGTAACGTCACTCAGTGACAATCACTAAGTGGCGGCACAGTGAAGCTCCCGTGCCAACAAGACGTGATGCCACCGCGTGACGCTTGGGTGAAAGTCACGTTAGGCTAGCGGGGATCGTAAATTTGTGAAAAATGGTAAGTAATTTTTAGAACTTAAAATTTAAGCGTTATTACATAACGAGTAGGTTAGGAGATTTTCATGAAGTCTTTGATAATCCGGTTTTTAAACTTTTGGGGAATTTCATCGAAGAATGATTATTTTTTATCACTTCTACAAATTACCCACCATTTATTCACAAATTCATGATTTCGAGATTTGGCGCTTCGATCTCTCGAAGTGACAGTTATCGGGATCAAAGACTCGACCGTCGGCAAACACTGCCGAAGTCAAATTTCAAGTTATCGGCCATAGGTATGACTTATCGGTTTGCCCGCGGACATACGGTAGTTATTTATGGAAATCCTTTCACGAACGAATTGTTCTGGGGAAAATATAAACATTATCGAAACATTAATTATAAAATCATTACATGTTGATGATTTTATTTATCATTCGTAATTTTTAAATCATTATTTAGGCTGAAAAAAATGTTTACCGACATTTTCCGTTTATCATTGAGTGCGCTCTAGTTGAAAAATTCAATGTTTTCAAATGATCAATTGTTTTCAAACTGTTGACACGTTGGCTAACAATAATGAATCTAAGTAGATAAATAATCATAAAATATTTGTATGTTATTAGTAATTTAATCCCTTTCAAAATACCACGAGAATAAATAAAAAGTAACTTGGTTATAATTAATTAGCTCGTATCGGTATAAAATGTGAGACTTTAATTTTGTGGTAATAAAAAGCTATTTTCCTACATGTACATATTCTCCTCATGAATAAATTCCAAAAAGTAGTGAAATCTTGCCACAAAAACAGATTCTCTGTAAAAAAAAAGGCGGTATGTTTATTCAGTGCCAACAAAAATTGATATGTAAAATACTTTCCAAAAAAATTTGAAATCAATTAAGATCGCCATGTTCAAGATTTATATATAAAAAATATAAGGCATCATTTGAAACGAAAATTACTGTAAATCAAAAGTTACTACAAAATTCAACTAAAAAATGTATAAAAATTGTTCATAAAAAAGAACTATCCGCGTTTTCTCCTTCAAAATAAAAAATTCAGACAGAGAATTATATTCGATGATTATGCACTTATGATTTTAAATAAATTCTGTAACGCGTGGATCGCAGCCGAGTCGGCATGCGTTAGCCTGCCGACGATTCAAGGGTTGGAGACAGCCCCGAGCGCGTCATAAGGGACGCGCAGGTAGTTAGGACGCGTCATCCGAGGACCTAACGGTCATCGGTCATCAGCGGGCTTTCGGCAAGGTCCGCAAACGGGGTATATTAGACGGCCGGCGAGCCATCGCCGGCAGACCATCTCGAGTCACGGTAGTGGAAGTTTTCGCTCAGCGAACACCACTATCCCTCGGAAGTCTCAGTCGAACGCCCTAGGGAAGTTTTCGCTCAGCGAACACCCTAGTAGTCGAACGGCCTCCACACGAGCGGCGACAGTTTTCGCTCAGCGAACATCGCAGCTCTCGTGGTTCACCGATCGACTCTCGAGCAACCGAGAGGGAAGTCTTCGCTCAGCGAACACCCTCTCGCGCGCAGATCTCTGACGGCCCTACGCCGTCCCGGCTTGAGGTTCGCTAGCGGCAGTTTTCGCTCCACGAACACCCTAGCGTCCTCGCCGCTCCAGCCGACGTTCTCACGTCGCCTCGCCTACCCGGCGACCCTCTACGCGGACGAGTTACCTTCGCCTCCGGCCTGACGGCGATTCCCGGGACGCGAGCAGCCCCCGGCACGCCAGGACCGACGCAGCCGTTCCTGAGGACGACCCGCACCGCCTTCGAGCAGTTCCGGCACGCCAGGACCGACGCAGCCGTTCCTGAGGACGACCCGCACCGCCTACGACCTGCCCGACCGGCAGCCCCCTCCGACGCTTCTCCGAGCTCGATCCCTCCTGGGATCTTCTCTTTCCACACGCTTACGCTACCATTTTGTATTCCAGATCACGAATAAACCTTAGTTCCTAGTTTATTCGCGCTCTGTACATATTACCCCTCCTACAATTCATACTTATATGATACCACCAGTATATAGTGGAAAAAAATATCAAAACTTAAACGCAGCGTTCTTTTTTTAGAAATTTTTTTTAGAAATTTTTGTAGTTGAATTTTGTAGTGACTTTGGATTTACAATAATTTTCCTTTTTAAATGATGCCTTTTATTTTTTATATACAAATCTTGAACATGGCGATCTTAATTGATCAATTTTTGTTGGCACTGAATGATAATTATTACTATACTATTCATATCACTACATTGTAAGACTATTCCGCAGCCCAGCAGCTCAATTTTTGCCCAATTTTGGGCAATAAAACTCTCAATCAATCAATCAATCAATTTCTCTCCCTCGCTCTCTCTCCTACTTTGTAATTACTTCTATTATTTTTTCTACTATGAACAATAAACTCTTCATCATCATCATAGTCACCATCATCCTTCCCCCTCTCCCCCTCTCATTCCCCCTCCCTTCCCCATTTCTACACTCTCTCTCTCTCTCTCTCTCTCTCTCTCTCTCTCTCTCTCTCTCTCTCTCTCTCTCTCTCTCTCTCTCTCTCTCTCTCTCTCTCTCTCTCTCTCTCTCTCTCTCTCTCTCTCTCTCTCTCTCTCTCTCTCTCTCTCTCTCTCTCTCTCTCTCTCTCTCTCTCTCTCTCTCTCTCTCTCTCTCTCTCTCTCTCTCTCTCTCTCTCTCTCTCTCTCTCTCTCTCTCTCTCTCTCTCTCTCTCTCTCTCTCTCTCTCTCTCTCTCTCTCTCTCTCTCTCTCTAACATCTATCGTCGTTACCGTAGGAACAGAAGACCAAGAGACCTAGAGCACTATCGAGATGCTCGCGATAAACTTCGCTTGCAAATCAAGGATGCCAGAACTGTATACTACAGCTCGAGACTCGAAGGACTATCGCCGAATGCTATGTGGACTGAATTACGTAAACTAGGTCTTAAGTCAGTAACCTCACCACCATTGGCTATTCCAGCTGAAGAGCTAAACCTCGCTCTCGCTGGTGTCTCAATCAATGAGCGTAACCCCTCCTATGAGGTGCCTGAAGACTCGCAGCTAATGGGGATGAGGCCACAGCTCACTTTTGCACCAGTTACTGTGAGGGAGGTGAATCAGGCTGTACGGAAATCTAAATCGAATGTAACTGGGGCTGATGGACTGAATTTACGTATGTTGCTCCCAGTATTGCCAAAGTTACTACTTTCGTTAGCCACATTATTCAATCGCTCCATAACTGACTGTTGGTTTCCTGATGCCTGGAAAAAAGCCGGCATAGTTTCGATAAACAAAACTGCCACGCCTAAAACCTTCAGTGACTACAGGCCAATCTCGCTTCTTCCAACGCTTAGCAAAGTCCTGGAACGACTCATCTTTAATCGGATCTCTGACTATATCAAACAACACTCTGTCCTCGATCCTATGCAGAGTGTCTTTCGTGCAGGCTATAGCACTCCACGGCTCTATTGAAACTAGTCAATGACGTCAGGGAGGGGATGGATAGACGGCAAGTAACCGTTGTAGTGCTGTTCGACTTCTCCAAAGCATTTGACACGGTACCTCACGATATACTGCTCACAAAACTTCGGCATCTCGGCTTTTCTAAGTGTTCACTGGATTAGATAGCATCTTATCTCAGAGTTAGGCAACGGGCAATCAAGATTGGTAACAACATTTATACTAGTTGAGTCTCTACTAACACTGGTGTTCCGCAGAGCTCAGTACTGGAGCCTCTACTGTTTTCGCTCTTTATTAACGACCTAGGGACTGTCTTCTAGTTTGCCAGAAGACTCCTCTTTGCTGACGACCTGCAAATTTATGCCACCTGCTCGCCGACTGATCTTCCTGACTGCATCCTCAAACTCAATGAGGACATCGTTGCCATAAGTGACTGGGGACGAACCAATGGTCTGCGTCTCAATCTGCAGAAAACCAAAGCCATCATTCTAGGGAACAACTGTATAATTAACAGCATCAATCTGGATTCCCCCCCCCCCCCCTAGGAGACGGCTGTTATACGATTTTTCATTCGAGCCCAAAGTCAGAAATCTTGGTGTTCTCTTAGATTCTAAGCTCACTTTTAATAGCCACCTGAATTCCATCATCTCTAAGGTCAACGGAGTCTTTTACAAGCTTCAATCACTACGTGACTTCACTGACGTGAGACTACGCACAAGTCTTGTCTCTGCATTAGTACTGCCACACATCAATTACTGCTCGGCTGTATTGATGGGAATAAGTGAAACTAGTAAACTTAAGGTCCAACGACTAGTAAATCGTGGTATTAGATTTATTTATAATCTTCCGCGCGACGCTTCCATCTCGCTGTACCGGCAGAACCTAGACTGGCTGCGCGTTGAGGATGCAAGCAAGGCCTCGGTGGCGGATATAAAATTCAATCTTCTACATAGTGACTTGCCACACATTCTTAAAGATTTCTTAAGCCTTTGTGTTGGTGCTCGAGCACTGAGGTGTGAGCAAGCTCAGCAGCTGGTGGTTCCAAAATTCCGTACTGACGCTTACAAGTATGCCTTTGCTATTGCTGCCCCACAAATATGGAACTCTCTGCCCGCAGAAATTAAATCATCCCAGTCTAGGGCAGTTTTCAAATCTAAGCTTAAAATGTTCTATTTATCGCTGGAAACAGCTACAACCTCAGGGACTTGAATACATTATAATTGGATCATAATCATAACAGGTAAAAAAGCTGCTGGCAGTGACGTTGACAGTCATTCGCAATCTTGTGACTTTAGTTGGCAGGTCAATCTTGCTTTCAGTCTCGCTGTTAATCTTGTCTTTAATTAATAATTAATTATTATTATATCTTAGGCTTAGTTGTAATGTGCGCGTGGTATATTCTGTTGTGAGAGAGAGGGCGCATTTACTTTACTTTCGTGTATAATCTTTACGCTAAACTTAACTAGTGTTAATACTTATGATGTCCCAGCAGCATGCTGCTTAATTTGTCCAAATATGGATAATACAAATTATTATCAATCAATCAATCAATCTCTCTCTCTCTCTCCCTACAGAGAGTACAGAGAGAATGTACAGAGAGCTCGCCGTTCACCTTATACAAATAAAATTAGAGATAGTTATTATTTCATCAGTTCTATACCGAGAAGCCGCCTGCAGGGGCAATCGACTTTCCCGACTGCGCGCACCGCACTAAATTAATAAAGCGCACCGAGTTCCTCTTGCCCCGCTCGTGACTTCCGCGTGAATGAAAAATAGCGCCTCTAATTTACGAGCTTTTAATGTAGTTTAACGGGAAAAAAGTCTGTAACCGATTGTCATCGCCTCGCTCGGAGTGGTGGGAGGAGGGAGGCGGGAGAAGGGCGCTCCGGCAAGACATGCCCCCTAACTCTACACTTATTTTCCCTTAGGTAATGCTGTCACCGTTATTGAAGGCGTCGCTAGGTGGCGCCATCTTGCGCCCAGTGACCGCCATTTGCATTTTTTTACCCCCTCTTCTACCGGTATTCTGGCGCAAATAGTTTTTGACAGTTTTTAACGCTTTAATTTTTCAATTTTAATCATCATTTTGGCTAAATGAATAGTTTATTTTGATTAAAATTTTGTCTTTTTCAAACGGCATCATACCAACTTGTGCTGTGCCAGGCTGCACGTCTGGCTATAAATCTAACCCTCAAAAATATCATTCTTTTCGAGTGCCAAAAGACAAAGTGGATGAGTGGAAAGTAGCTACTTATTAAAAATGATAAATTGAGGGGTCTAGTTGCAAAACCGGCAATCTCTCCTTTTTGGCGAAATTGAGTTATTGGCGGGAATGTGTTCGGGTAGAGGCACCGGTTTTAGCCATTGAACCGGTTTTAGCCATTTCCGACTTTACTTCGCTTTAAATAAGGCCAATGACATGCAATTGACCAAATAAAGTTTGAATTTTCCGCCTAATATTGTTATCAACTGAGTTCGAAATGCGATTGTCTCTTTTTTTCTACCATAAATGTGTAAATGCCGGGTACCTCTGGTAAGGTTGTGAATTCGACTGTTCCTTAAGAGTTTTGTTAAGAAATTCGCTATTCAAACGTGCCAGCAATTTTCACACAACGCAGCTGCCAGGTGCAATTTTGATTTTATTACATATGTAAGTTCTTACTCTAGCTTATTTTCAATAATGTAGAGGAAGTTTCTGTTCTAACCTAAAAATATTAAGATGGCTATAAATGGAGCGGCGAAACAGTGGTTTTCCTAGTTTTAGTCACGAAGTGGCTAAAACTGGCGCTTTGGTTTAACCAGTTATAGCCACCTTGGGTACTGTTAGTACACATTATTGTGTACATTAATTAGGCATAACCGTTTGAATGCGGCGAAGCGCTGTCGCGCTTCTGTTTGCATGCAAAGAAAATTCTTCAGCACTCAAACGGTGAATTGGGATTTTCAGAAGTTAAAAACTGGTATCTAATGGCGCCAACAAAAAATCAACAAAAAACCGCCAAAACTCGAAAAAAGTCTTCAAAAGGTCAAAGGAATAAGGGTTCCATTCAACAGTACACACAGGAACAACTTACGGCTGTCTTAAAGGAGATAAGAGAAAATGGAATGAAAGTTCTTACAACAAGTAAGAAATTTGGTATTCCTAGAATAACCCTAAGGTATAAAAAATCAGAGAACATATCTGATAAAATGGAAATGGTTGGTCCTGGTTCTTGGTTGGGCGATGAAATAGAAGTGGAATTAGTAACTTGGATAACATCCAATGCAGCAAAGGGATTCCCAATTAATAGGGAAGGTCTTTTGTACTCCGTGCAACAAATAGTTCAGAAAAAAAATATGCAGACCCCGTTTATTGGTGACAAACCCGGTAAAAAGTGGTTTTATTCTTTTCTTCGACGACACCCTATTATTCGTCAGAAACATGCTGAATATTTAAACAAAGCAGGGGCTTCTGTGACAGAAGAGAGAGAGTATCCGCCGTTGGTTTGCCGAAACTAGGGAGCTTCTTGGAGAAGACGTTGAAGTTTTGAATTATGCTGATAGGGTATGGAATATGGACGAAACTGCTGTATTTTTATCGCCGAAAGGTACATTGCTTTTAACAGAAAAGGGAAAAGCTCTGTATGCCATTACATCTACATCGGAAAAAGAAAACGTCACTACACTTATAGCTGCTAACGCGGCAGGTAAACTGGCACCTCCGCTAACTGTTTTTAAATATGATCGCTTACCAAATGCTGTGATTCAAGCAGCACCGCCTAACTGGGGCATTGGCAAAAGTGAGAGTGGTTGGATGGTTAGCCAAACGTTTTTTGAATATTTTGCAAACGTTTTCTATCCATATCTTTTGGAAAATGAGATCGAGTTACCGGTTATTGTATTTGTAGATGGTCATGGGTCGCATTTGTCATTACATTTATCTAAGTTCTGCGTTGAACATCAAATTATTATCGTGTGTCTTCCACCAAATGCAACACATATCATACAGCCTCTTGATGTTGCATTTTTTTTTCCCTCTTAAACAAGCCTGGAAGAAAATGACACGACAGTGGTTGTACACACATAGAGAAAGCATCAAAAAAAAGGATGTACCAGCAGCTCTTAATGAAGTGTTGTCAACAGGTCACTTCAACCAAAATCTTACCTCAGGATTTAAGGCTTGCGGGCTCTTCCCATTCGATCCGGACGCCATCAATTACGCAAAGTATCTACCTAAATCAGCAAAATGTACGGTTGAACGAATTGAGCAACCACCATCAACAGCCCGAACTATGCCTTCGAAAAGTACTTTACAACTGTTGGAAATTGAATTGGCAGAGAAGACAATTTTAGATATGTTTAATCAAACATACCTAGATAAAAAAAACTGGGAAGGGGATATTTCGTATTTGCAACTGTACAATTTTTGGAAGAAATTAAAAGATTCTGTTTGTGTGGAAGTTGTAAATCTGAATATTCACTCAGAAGATCATGAATACGCGATTGAGATTCCGTTTCCTGAGTGGAATAACACTGATGTGGAAGAAACCATAGAAGTACAAGCCAGTACAGATAAAAATGGAATTGTGGTAGAGAATAATGCAGTTAGTGATACTGAGGAGCGTATCAATTTAGACAACGGTGACAAAATACAAAATGATCCAATGATCTTGGAAACGACCTATGATAAAGACGACACAAGAGAACAGTCCAGCGCGACTGTTAACGGTAAGGACAGTAGTACCGTTATGGTTCCAGAGGAAAACAATGCAGCAAGCGATAAAAGTGGAGTTACAAATGATCACAGTTCTACTTCATGTCTTCATAAGTCAACTGCTGTAGATGGAGAAGATGCGAGGAAGATTAAAATTCTCCAAAATATTGTGATCAAACCTGCAGAAAATACCTCATCTTCCTCTAATACAGAGCAGAAGAAAACGGTTTCAGAAATATTGAAAGATGTTTGGAAATGGCACGATTCCTCCGAAACGTCGAAAAGAAAACGAAATACACTTAAATTACCTTCAGTATTAACTTCTAACAAATGGCTTGAGATTGTAGAAGCCCGAGATAGAGAAACTTTTGAGGCGAATGAAGAGAAGAAAAGAAAACGGGAATTAAGAGAAAAGAAAAAGAAGGATGCAGTAGAAAAGAAATGCGTGAAAAAGAAAAAAAGTTCTGGAGAAAAAATTAAGAAACCAAAGCCAGACAACGAAACGAATACTTCAGAATCAAAAAATGATAGTGAAATGAGACTGGAAGTAGGTAGTCATGTGATTGTGCAATATGATGGTCAGTTTTACCCAGCTAAAGTGATGGAAACAGATAAAAATAGTGTCAAGTGTCAAGCTATGGAAAGGAGTGGTCCAAATTGGAAATGGCCTAACAGAATCGATGTCATCTGGTATTCTTTCCAAGACATCTTGCAAGAAATTGCATCTCCCAAAGCTGTAAATTCCAGAGGAATATACATGGTACCAGAAATGGATTACTACATTCCACTCGATACCAACAGCTGCTAGCGAACACTATAGACTTCTTTTTGATATACCTGTTATGTCTTCTGTATTTTCGGATATTTAATATACATTTTTAAAAATTGTTTTACTTTGTTTTGTGCTTCATTAATGTTAATAATATTAGTGAAACGTAAATGGCAGGTGGTGGCTATAATTGGTGCGTTCATGTGGCTATATTTAGAGCAAAATGGCTAAAACTGGTAGATACAGCAATTGTGAACCTATTTATTTTTTATACACAATTCTATATTCAGCATCTCTTTCTTTTTTCCGACTAGAGTTCCCTTAATGTGTCCTCTATCTACATTTATTTTGCGTGAAGGAAATAACTTAGAAATACGTATAAAATGCAATAGTGAATCACGTAACTTCGTTAAAGTGGCTATAACCGGTGCCTCTACCCTCCTTATTGTAATTCTGATCAACTTGTAGTGTCGTTTGGCTGCAAATTTGGCTCAATTATACTTAAAAATGAGGTTAAAATTTCGGTTTAGTTGCAAACCCGGCAATCTCCAACCGCGGTTGAGTTTCAGAAACGGCAATCTCCATTTCGACCTATCGGAACAGATGCGGCTCTGAATCAGAAGTCATATGTTTCTGTCATTTTGTCACTCGTCTGCTCGGAAGCGCAGCATCCTGACTTGTACTGCGTGCAACAATAATAAAAATCCTTTCAACAGTCGTCCATTACAACAAACAATATTGTTCCGACAAACGATGGTCGGAATTCTGATTATCACAGTAAATCACTAAATTGGGTATTGAAATCTGACTTCAGTTTATGTTTCGGGCTGGTCCACCATTAACAAAACTGATTTTGGTTTAGTTGTTGCTGCTCAGTTAAGCGTTTTTTTTTCAATTTTGTAGTTTTAGGAAATATGAAGAGAAAACGGTCATTATTAAATTTAAAAACAATGTTTTTTTTTCACAAAATAGTTGTGGTGGGGGTTTTTAGCTATGAGGAATTTTATTTTTGCTAAAAATATCCGCCAGATGGCGCTATAGATAAGTTTCCTATAAACTTTACGTATTTTCGATGAAAGATCATGCTTGTTTTATATATTTTCATACATTTTCTTACTATTTCTGTTTTATTTGCTCCTTTTTTTTTGCAAATAATAAAAATTTTAAAAAAAGTTAAAAAATATTTTTAAAAGTGTATTATTTATTCTTAGTCGCTACTATAAATTACAGAGCGGGTTTCTTCTTCTTCGCCTTCAGCAGCCTCCGCTTCTATTTCACTCTCCTCGTCTTAGTCCGTCAGATAGTGACAGATTCTGGTGCCCCATTTTCACATACAAGCCTCGAAGAGGGTTGAAAAGTACTTCGATTTTGAGTAGAATGAAGGGAAATTTACGAATGGTCCCTGGGGATAACATATGCAAAATTAAATTTTTCTTAACAAAAAAATAAAAGGTGTCTCTTGCCCATTTTTTCACGCACGCCTTGTTCACTAAATGATTAATTAATAAAACCTGGCTTCGGGAAACCAAAGGCTTGAGTGTTGCAGGTGGCTAAAGGATTGAAATAAGGGCGTAATCTTGTAAGGAAAAATCGAGATTCTGACCGATTTTCCCACACAAGCCTTTGATTTCCGAAGCCAGGTTTTATTAATTAATCATTTAGTGAACAAGGCTTGCGTGAAAAAATGGGCAAGAGGTACCTTTTATTTTTTTATTAAGAAAAATCGAATTTTCCATATGTTATCCCCAGGGACCATTCGTAAATTTCCCTTCATTCTACTCAAAATCGAAGTACTTTTCAACCCTCTTCGAGGCTTGTATGCGAAAATGGGGTACCAGAATCTGTCATTATCTCACGGTCTATCTGTATCATATGCGTCAGCATCACGTCTGAAAGTCCAGCATAGATCGGCGAGCATAGAATTTAATTTCTTTCCTTGATAACGTGCTAAAAAATGTATGAAATATAAAAAAAAAGACAAAATTTATTACATTAATGTTATAAACCGTAAAAGCATTCTTTACCTTCAAAAGGCATGCACACTTGGTGAAATCTCTCACCCTGTTCATCACTTTCTGGTTTCGATATTCAAAATTTTATACTTTAAAAATGAGTAAATGAAACAAATAATGAGAAAATGTATGAAAATATATAAAACAAACATGATCTTTCATAGAAAATACGTAAAGTTTATAGGAAATTTATCTGTAGCACCCTCTGGTGGATGTTTTTAGCAAATATAAATATCAGAAATGAATTCCTCGTACCTAAAAACCCCCACCACAACTATTTTGTGAAAAAAAAAACATTTTTTTTAAATTTAACAATGACCGTTTTCCCTTCATATTCCCTAAAAACTACAAAATTGAAAAAAATGCTTAATTGAGCAGCAACAACCAAACCAAAATCAGTTTTGTTAATGGTAAACCAGCCCGGAACATAAACTGAAGTCAAATTTTAATACCCTCTTCATGACCCCCAAAATGACTTACAGTGTTATCGATCCTTAGTAATTAGTATTACCGCGATCATTTTAACTCGTTAATCTAGGGTCAATCTCGACATATTCTGGTTCGAGGGGAGCTTCATTATCGTAATGATGCAGGAATTGCCAAGAGCATTTGCAAACCTTGCAAAAACATAAAGAACATCAACCCTAACATAATAGAAAAGGGTGTTCCTGTTACAACTGCAAAACTAAGAGACGTTGAGAAACTGTTGATCAAACATTACGGTTTATCAGTGGCAAACGCTGGAGGCACTAGAATTTTTCAAAAACGTTTTGGCCACTGCAAGACGCACTGAAGATGCTGAAGACATCGTCGAAGGCGATGAAGCTGGGTGTGCTGAAATAGAAGACCTGATTATTTAGTTATGTACCATTTTCAGTTAGCCACGTCAACCTACCTGACTACATTAACCTACCACTGTATTCTAAGGAAAATAAATATTTATTTCAGTTGATCGCACTGTATCTTTACTCTATTTCTTATAAAACGCCAAGAAAAGTTAGTTTCAAAACCGATAATTTTGTTAACTAAGCTGCAAAACCGGCAGTTTCAAAATGTTACTTGCAAAACTGGCAATCTCCAATTTTCAATCTCATAGTACTCAAAATTTATTGCAAATTCTGGTTTCTGCTTAATATCAAGTGATATGGACACATATGAGCTTGTTTTCGTTCAACAATAACGAACTTAAGTTATTCAGTTACCGAGTTATCAAAAATTCAGCTTTCCTATAAAATTTGCCAAAATGGAGATTGCCGGTTTTGCAACTAGACCCCTCAATTGTGAAATGAGAGATATTTGTCAAAGACATTTTTCAAAGGATGATTACGGGTGCAAAAGAGACGTTACGGCTGCAGATGGGACTATCATAGGCACTGTAAGTGTGTTAAATAGTCAATTCATTAAATTTATTACTATATCACCGGTTTTACAATAATATTTTTTTCTTGAATATAGACTGATTTAAAAGTGCCACGGTTAAAGCCAGGAGCTCAGCCCTCAATTTTCCCGTGGTCAGATAATTAATTAATTAATTAATTGGTCAGCATCTTCTAATGTGTACTTGAATGATGACGAACAACTCAAAAAGACATCGCAGAATAAAAAGAATCTATTCGTATGTTCAGAGTCTGTAGACGAAGGCCTCGTTTGTGATAGTACAGCTTCTTCCCCTGTTTCACCTGACGTTAGTCCAGATACATTCTCGGAAATTAGTGATTTTCCTTCGTCTCTCTCATCTCCCACAATTGAAAATTCATCAGATGATTTACCTTCAATGAGTGATAATATGAATAATGAAAAAACAGAACCATCTCTAACTTTTGAGCAGTTAATTGAATCAAATATTGATGTACCTCTAGGATGGGTCAAAGAGATTAAAACTGAGAGTCAGGAAACAGTGATGAATATATTTTCAACGCGCGAAAATGTTGAAAAATGAGACTTTGATGACACCAATTATCCTCAAAGCAATTGTCATAAAGTCTGATCTGACAACTCAAATTTTTGTTTCACATTAGCTCGTAGATAAAGCTAAACTTGTTATCAATGATCAGCCAATTTAAAAAATTGAAGATTTACAACAATTAATTGATACTGCAAATCGATTCCACGTGTGTACTGGCTCTCGACTGCAGAAAGAATTGAAGCGAACGAGTTGTAGTATTGTTAAAAAAGATAATACAGGAATTTGGCGTCATCACAAGTGCACATTACTTTTGGATGAAGGAAATATTTGCAAATTTTGTCACAGAATTAAAAAGACAGTACATCAAAAGATTTGAAGAGTCATTAAAAACAGTAAACAGTTAAAAACAGTCCTAAGAAAAAAATTGAATTTCAAAAACTGCAAAAAAAGTGAAATCTACTAGACGATCCAGGATCCGTGCCAAACATAAACTGATTAAACTAGAGGTAGAAATTGATGAGTGTCATGAAAACCTGGAATCTTGTCTTGGCTCCAATATTTCGGCGCACTTAAGAAAATAAAACTTATCGAAAAATCAAGAAATTGCCTTAAAAGAAATTTTAAAAGCAGCAAAAACTCGTAATTCAAAAGGGAGACGTTCCTCAGAAGAGTGGATTCTCTTATGCATGTTATGCATGCACATGCGATACCCAACAGGCTACAACTTCATCTACGAACAGGCAGTTATACTATACCAGTACCACACATCAGTACAATTCGAAAATCTTCGAAATTCGATCTTTCTATGACATCTCTTTCCTGTGGTTTTGATCCGCAGTTTTTTAGTGTATTGGAAACAAGATTCGCTAAGAAAGATGAACAAGATAGGTACGGAATCTTGCTAATCGATGAAATGAGTACCCGAGAGAGTCTTGGAGTAAATAGACAATATGTCACTTATACAGGATTAACTGATTTTGGCGAGGATGGTAAAAAAGTAGAGAGTTTGGTGCTGATGTTCCGAGGATTGAGAAATAATCACACGCAACCAATCGCAGTCTTCGCCTCACGCGGACCTGCAGAAAAGGTTCAGTACTTGCTAAGCTTATCGTTAAAGCAATAGTACTTCTAGAAAAAACTGGTGCTAATTGTACGATTCATGGAGTTATCACCGACGGAGTAAGTACAACCAAACAATTTTTGTCAATGGTGGGAGTTTATGGAAAAAGAAGGAATCTCCAAAATTCCTTCGAGCACCCAGTAGATGAGCAACGTCGAATTTGTGTTTTCTCAGATACACCACATTTGATGAAGACTATTCGAAACCGCTTGCACGACAATCATGTACTGTAGGTATGGCACGTGTTGCAAATCATGTCAGGTTGTGATCGCACTTTAAAAAAAAAAGAGTAAGGAACCGTTCTATTTATTTTTTGAGATCGATCCTGCTAAGAAGTTGATAGGCTAGAAACATTTTTATGCTCTACATGAAATTGATAGAAAGGCGCAAAGGTACGGACATCAACCGATCTGCCGCAAATTAACAATGCAGCATTTGGAACTGAATAGTTCGTCGAAAATGAGGGTGAAATTAGCGACGCAGGTACTGAGAATAGTAATTTGATATTGATTAAGTTAGAATATTGCAGAATTTTCAGTTTTCTTTTCCTTTAGGTCTTTAGTAAGAAAGTTGCTCACGCTTTTAAAACGTATAGCAGAAAAGAGAAAGAATTAGAAGATAATGATGAGACTGAAGGATTCTGCAAATGGATGAACGATATGTTGATGCTTGAACCGAACGAAGGATATTGAGGCAGTGGCGATTGATAGTTTAGACTACAAAGTAAATTATATTATTATCTGATTATAAGGAAGATTTATTTCTTCAATTTTTATTATTTTTTATTTTTTATTATTAAGAAAATTATAATTGTAGGCTATTCAGGACAGTATTAAAAAACTTGATCAATGGGAACAACTTGTTGAAGATGGAAGGTTATCTAAGGAATTGTTCCTGACACCTCAGACAGCTTAAGGGGGTATTCCGGTGTAACATCGGTCTTTTCAACCACTTTTTCGGGAATTTATTGTGGTGAACCTTAAAAAGATAACATCTTGAAATTTTTACTATATATTTATTGACAATGTAATGACCATTTCAAATTTTGTGGCGTTGAAATATCGAATTTTAATAAACTTTACAGTGCTGTAACTATACACAAGTAAAAAAAAAAAGTTGATTGATGGTTGCCGTGATTCCGATTGTTCTCCTTATCTAAAGCTGAAATATAATACGTCATTCTAATCTGTAGACCTTTGGCTACAGCCTGAACTGTAATGAAGTCAAAATATAAAAAATTGCACTTCTGGTGGAGTTTTGAATATTGAATTCCGATTTTTGTCATTTTTTGTCCATTATTTGAGTTAAAAACAAAAAAACTATGACAGATATAACAATGATTCTAGTTCGGGTTACAACTGTGGATGTACCGAAGATATCATAAAAATTTCAGCGTAATCGGTTCAATAGTTTTTGAGAAATCGTGGCAACCAATTTACAAAATGTAGTTTCCAGAAAAACGTGTTTGAAAGTTAGACTATGCGTAATACAAGTGGCGCGTCTGCCACTATAAACATCTGTAACTTTTCAACGACTTTGAATTTTGAAAAATCCTCTCACGCACGTCTTTTAGAGATGTTATAGAAGCGATTAAGCGAGAAAAATCTGTTTCGATTTTTTTGACCGATTACACCGGAACACCCCCTTAAGGACTTCGAGTTACGCTTTACTCAACGCTACATCTCATTAACTACCTCGTGAAACATTGCGGATTTTCGGACGTCCTCACTGGTAGAACAAATCAAGACAGTCTTGAGGTCTTTTTCAATTGATTTTTGTTGTATCTGCTTTTTTCCCTCTACTTTGTTTCCGCAACTACTTTTGAAATTTTCTGTATTGATTTTTTGTATTGCTTATTTCTGTTCCTTTCTTTATCTGGGCTTTTTTATTCTTTGTTTCTACAACTGCTACTTTATAACCATTGCAAGATAGTGACAATTTCTTTATATTATGTTTGGTTTACTTTTTTTTATTCCAACACTAGAAATTTTGGGGCTCTATTCCTCAAGCAGGAGACTGCAATGAACACCCATCTACTCCTACGTTTCTTCAAATTTACAAAATTCTTTCCGTCTTCAGTGCATTAAAACCTCCAGCAGAGGGTAATTGTACCGTTTCAGAAAAGAAATCTCTGAACCTTTAATCACTCTTTCAGAACTCAAAGCTATTTATAAAAATCCAAAAGACCCATAGCTTTCATTTCCCTGTAAAGAGCACGCCACTGACAGTCTTTATAATTTCATACGAACTTTTGTTATCTCACGAATGCAACAATTCTGCAATAATTTTAATGCTAAACAAAAAAAACTTCATCAGGCAAAAGAAAATTGTCAAAATTCACAAAAACATAATTTTCTATTTCTATGTATATGTACTATTATAACTTTTGTACGAATAAATGATATTTTACCATTTTGTTAAAGATACATTTTTCCCAAAATATAATTTTTTCCTCATTCCACCCCCCCCCCCCAAATTCACTTGATATCATTTACAAATTTTGCATTTACGTGCGTGCTGTGAAGCACGCAAAACACGCGTTTGAATAATTTCGCGCGATGTGGGCGCAGAGTCGTCAGTGCCACTTGACTGGAACTAAAACAGCTTCAATAACGGTGACACGAGCTTGGGCGAGTGTCAGGGGGCTGGAGAAGACTTAAGGTAGTTCCTCCGCGACAACCTCAACCAAAAGTTACATACCATGTTCATGTTTAAAATATTGATAATTGGTTTAATTAGTAGTAAATAAAATTAAAAACTGCGCAATATTAACTCGGTACCGATAGATAATACGATGGATATCATTTATGGCCGTAAAATATATTCTATATTGTGTTTTTTTGATCTACCATTGCCAGTAAACTTTCAGCCAGGACTGCCCGGGCTTTACCCCAATACACGAAATAGCTTGTATATACAGACGACGCACTCTTCTGTGTACGTGTGAGCTACGATCGTGGCTCGCTGTTCTGTTCCCCCTCCTCGCACTCGTTCGCTTGCAGGCCTTGCAGATATATGCTATACGACCAAAATTGTGAGGGCTTCTCATAGTTATATCTTGGAAACTAGATGGTGAATCATTCTCATTTTTTTTTCACATTATTCGTGATATCCTATTCTACCTTATCCTCGTTTTTTATCAACTTTTTAATTTTAGTTTTGACGGTAGAATTAATGACGTACTTTTTTGCCCATCATAACGTATTTGTTACGTGTAAATATCTCATGTTTAGGGTGGTCAAACTTATTTAAATTACACAGATGTTTGGATAATGTATTAAATAACATATATGTCAAATTTCAACCATTTTTTAATTCAACGATCTTGTGGGGGTACTACCTTAAACTCCGGGATCGTGAGGTATGTTTTCATTATGCGGCGTTTACAGGCTGCCACTGCCGTTGCCACTCGCGCTGCCGACTTCCCTGCCCTAAATACTTCTACGGCAGCCCCGTTTACAAGCTGCCACTGCCGCTGCCACTCGCGCTGCTCACTTCCCTGCTAGACCTACAACCAAGTGGCAAATAAGTTATCTCATCGGAATACAAGATTTGAGTTTTTGTAGTAAAAGTACCACATATATGTAGCAAAAAACCGACCGTCTGCCGGGGCTAATGGTCAATTTCTCAAAATTTTTTTGAGAATAAAGTTTAGATATAAAAATAAAAATAGATTATTTACACAGCTCAACAAAAAAAATCGAAAAAATGCTTCCTCTGACCAGACCCGTATATCTTTATTGATACGTAAAATACTCTCAAAAAAAGATTTGAAATCAATTAAGATCGCCATGTTCAAGATTTATATATAAAAAGTAAAAGGCATCATTTGAAAGGAAAATTATTGTAAATCAAGTTACTAAAAAATCCGACTAAACAAATTTATAAAAAATTTTTAATAAAAAAGAACTTGCCGCGTTTTTCCTTCAAAATAAAAAATTCAGACAGAATTATACTCGATGTTTATGCACTTATGATTTTAAATAAATTCATAACACTTATATGATACCACCAGTATACCGAATGAAGGGAAGGGTATTCCTTCAAAATAAAAAATTCAGACAGAATTATACTCGATGTTTATGCACTTATGATTTTAAATAAATTCATGACACTTATATGATACCACCAGTATACCGAATGAAGGGAAAAAACGCGGCAAGTTCTTTTTTATTAAAAATTTTTTATAAATTTGTTTAGTCGGATTTTTTAGTAACTTGATTTACAATAATTTTCCTTTCAAATGATGCCTTTTACTTTTTATATATAAATCTTGAACATGGCGATCTTAATTGATTTCAAATCTTTTTTTGAGAGTATTTTACGTATCAATAAAGATATACGGGTCTGGTCAGAGGAAGCATTTTTTCGATTTTTTTTGTTGAGCTGTGTAAATAATCTATTTTTATTTTTATATCTAAACTTTATTCTCAAAAAAATTTTGAGAAATTGACCATTCAGCCCCGGCAGACGGTCGGTTTTTTGCTACATATATGTGGTACTTTTACTACAAAAACTCAAATTTTGTGTCCCGATGAGATAACTTATTTGCCACTTGACCATAGGTCTATGCCCTAAATACTTCTACGGCTACGCACATAGTGGAGCGGAGAGCAAAGCAGCGATGAAAGCGGAGAACAAAGCGGCGAATACAAACCTGTACTTTCTTATTGGAACACGTATAGTGGAGCGCAGAGCAATACGCCAATAGTCGAGCAAAGCAAAGCGTTCAAGCATGTTTATTTTCGCCGCTCTCATCGCGGCGAGCGCAAGGCGCCGCGACCCTGCTCTCCAATTTCAGGACCCTCACGGCGGGACACTGGTCGCGGCCGATGTGTCTCGGAAAGCGCGAGGTGATGCCTCGATCCTATTCTCCAATTTCGGGAGCCTCGCGGGAGGGCACGGGCACTATCCTTGGACAAGTGCAGAACGGCTATATACTCAGCCCATGCACTTCGTACCTGAATTAAGTTTCCCCGGTTGTCTATCGACTGAATTCGTCATTCGGTTTTTGGCGACACGGTTTTATCCACGCATTTATTCAAAAACTATTTTATATAATAGAAGGAATTGAACATATATTTAAATATGTTATGGAACAATGGGGTTGTATCGATGATACCCTATCAGCATTTCTGGTTCGTTTCCTACACGTGCAATCAACCCCTCGCGGCGATAGGGGTTAGGCTGGTGTCACACAATCAAAATGTCTTTCTGAATTCAGAAACGGAATTCAGAATCTAACAAAAGAATCTGAAGAATTCAGAATCTGAAAAAATCCGGACGTGTGTCCTGGCTCATTTAAATTACATACAATTCTGTGCGTTCTGAATTCAGATTTTAAATTCAGAAAGACATTCAGGATGTGTGACACAGGTCCTAGTCTTCAACTGACCGTCCTTGATACCTGAGTACGGCACGCTAAGTAGGCGCATGATGCAAATGGGTTAGCCGGTTCCGTATTCGCATTCTGGCGATGCCTCTTCGAATGGGCACTGTGGGAGATGGTTCACGACGATTCTGCCAGTCCTTTAACTTCCGCTCCACATACCGCCACCGAAGGGATGTGCGGCAGTGGCAGTGGCAGTGGGCATGAGCAACGCGAGCGACCCGTTTACAGACTCGCACTGCCCACTTCCCTGCCCAATTCCCTGCTCACTACCGTGGAAGTGAGCAGCCTGTAAACGCAGCATTAGGGATCGCGCGAGGTTGGTGGGGTCGCCAGTAGCGCCGGAGTTCGTTATACCGCATGTCCTATGACCAACCGCACAGGTGAGCTGCGACCTGAATTCTTGAATTCGGCAGTATTTATAGTACAGTTAGAGTGGGCTTCAGACGAGTGCGCTGCATAAGAATGAAGAGTGTCGACTGCTCTTCTAATACCTGCCAATTCGGGAGATCGAAGCGTTTCGTGTAACCTCAAAATCGTAAAGTTTTGAATTAGTAGTGAATAATTTGTAGAAGTGATGAGAAATAATCATAAATAATCTTCCGAATTGACACCTTAGGTATCGCTCACGCTACTTCGTAAAACTACTTCCTAGACACGCGCGGTGCTAGCGCGGAAATAATTTCTGAAACAAATAGGCATGAGGCGTGTAATTCGGTTGGACATCGGAAAAACCCGAATGATTGTTAACTCTCACTTCTGAACATTACTTACCATTTATTCAAAGATTCACGATTTCGAGCTCAGACTTCGATCTCCCGAATTGATAGCCATCGGGAGATCAGACGTTTCACACTTTTCGTAAGAACGCAGCGTAAGAGCGAAAAGCGTCGTCTGATTTCCCGATGGCTGTCAATTCGGAAGATTATTTATGATTATTTCTCATCACTTCTACAAATTATTCACTACTAATTCAAAACTTTACGATTTTGAGGTTACACGAAACGCTTCGATCTCCCGAATTGACAGCTATTAGAAGAGCAGTCGACACTTCGTTCTTATGCAGCGCAATCGTCTGAAGCCCACTCTAACTGTACCATAAATACTGCCGAAGTCAAGAATTCAGGTCGCAGCTCACCTGCGCGGTTGGCCATAGGACATGCGGTATATATAGGTATATACATAGCCGGAGGTCTCTTGCGCGGAGTAACGTCGATCGAGAAAAAAATGTTTCCGAAGGGCGTGCGGTGGGGAGGGCTGTCGCCTCCCCCACGGACGGAGAGCAACGACAAAAGAATAATCGGCGCGAACAATATGGATCTTAACGATGGAGATAAGTGTTTCCTTTTAGACTTTCTAAAAAGTTGATTCCGCATGGTTGTTCGTAAGTAAACCATTACTTTCATGTACAGCAGGGGTGTGTACAGTAGCTATATTACTCCTTCGATCTAGCCATCTACCAATATTAACCTCGTTAAGTCCCACGTTGCATACGTTATACACGTTATTCTTAATAATGGCGGCGGTAAAACGTTAACTGCGGTCTTTTTGCTATTGCCTCAACCAAGGAAATAGCAATTCCTGGCACGAGAATAATTCTTACGCAATAATTTTTAATTTTCGTGATAACGAATTGCAATAAAAAATATCTGAATGTCGGAATAAAAAGATTAATCGAAGATTTACCTGCATACATATAGGTGAAGGGGGGGCACAGAGGACTACCGGGGCGAATGGGACCGAGCCGGTTAATAAGTTACTCTAGGGACTATCTACTCTCCGTGGTCTTAATAGTCGGAGCGCTGGCGTACAAAATTGTGCAAGAGTTTTCTCCTATCCGGTACAATTCTAGTGAATTACAATTGGGCTGTAAAACGTCACTGTACAGTCAGCCGGTCTGGTTTTGGGACACCTGGCATTCGCGCGCCACCAAAGGTGTCAGAATAATTAGGTTCGTGCAACTGTTTTCTACTAGCTCCAAATTCGTTTGTAATTAGTCTATGCAATAAAAAACTCAAAACAAACAGTCAGCCAGCAAAAGAGTGGGGCACGGCCAGTCAGCATTACTGTAAAGTTGTAGAAAAAATTAAGTTCATGCAAGTGTTTTCTCCAAACTCAAATTTTTCAATATGTTAATTCATTCAATAACAACTATAAATCAACCAGTCAGACCTCATTTATATAGAACCCACACAGTCAGCAGTTCAGAGAAGTTGCGATAATAAGTACGCGCGACTTCTCAAAAACAATCATCCGCGTAAGGGATGACCCTTGCTCTAAAACAAGAGACTACGTAGTTAAGGCATCTGGCGACCAACTGTATCTCGAGCGAAGCGGAGAAAAATGAATAAAGAATCTTTGCCAGCACTGCTGTAGAGAAAGAAACGTTTCATCAGTTTTTCTCGGGACAGGGCGGATTCGAGGTGTAAGGCTCTGGTGCATCTATTCGTGTGTTAGTTGGGGAGAAACGAAATAAAATCTTCGGTACGCGACAGATGACACTTCATTCGTGCGTTGTGAAGCAAATATTATGGAGAAATGTGTGGTTCATTGTGTATTTTGTTTGAAAAAAGGAGACAATATACTGCCCTTAACAGAAAGTAGTATTGCAAAATGCCAATCATTTTTAAAAATTCGTCGGGATAATAGTTTATCGTTTAATAATGTAGTGCTGCCATCAGTTCCCAATGACATCGATGGTTATCATGTGCCATGTTATAGAAAATTTACGGCTTTGAGCAAGAAAGTGAGAGAAGTCCTGCGGGATAGAATTAATATATCTGAAAAGAGGTAAGTCAATTAGACTCTATATTATTAATACACTTTCCTGACGGGGCCCGCAATTCTTTTTTTGCTGTTGTCAAAATCATTGAAGCGATTTCTATATTATTTGAGTACATTTACCGTAAACAGATAAGCTTCATATTACATTAGTTTGATTCCAAAGGATATTTTATAAATATCCATATAAATCTGTCTTTATTCCATGTCAGCACAATTTCGACGACCTTGAGTACGGAGGCAAATGTAGTGATAAGCAAGCCACCATGTTCTCGAACAAGGTAAAATCATAAGCTATATTGATGATTTTATAGCCAAGTTTTGTTTTTAAAAGCATTTCTACAGTTTTATGTACAAGGTCTTTTTATGCACAAACGTACGATGTTTTCTTTTTTTTTTAATAGTCAACTTCGTCAAGGTTCTGAGCAAACTATTTGCGAACCGGAGAGCAGTGCTTTACTGCCTGCCGAAAAATCAACTGACGCTTCTGATGTTGATGTTAATATATTTAACGATGAAGAAACGCGTGCTTCACTAAACATAGAAGAAACGAGTTATTCACTTGCGATCGAAGGAAGGGGTGATCCACTTGAGATCAAATAGCCAACGTAAAAAAATGGCTTTTTTGCGATAAAGCGCGGAAGAAATACAAAGCACGTTGGCAACCACTGCAAACATCAAGAACAAATTACCTTTCTGATAGGATAAGAAAATGTGTCTCTGAGGCTGGCCATTTTATGATGCTGCAAAAGATAGATGATCTCATACTTACCAATCGTACTATGTCGTATCACAAAATGTGCTTGCTTGCCTTCGAACGGGATAGCAAGCGCAGTAAGCTAGCAAACCCACCTACACAGTATCATGAAGCGCGGGAATGCCATAGGTTAGCTTATGAGGAAGTGTGCTCTTACGTGGAGGAAAATGTAATTGTTCAGAAGAAACACGTTCTTCTTACATCTTTACACGCCCTTTACGTTAGTCGCCTCACTTTTGAGTATAACAAACGGTTGAACAGCACGCCAAATACTTTAAGATCCAACTATCTCGAAAGTAAATTATTGGCAACATTTCAATCCAAAATTAGAGTCATTGTACGAAAAAAGAAAACAGTAATCACGCCATTCCGTGACATTCGTCAATCCATTAATTTCGATGAACTGCAGCATTCCGATATTATTCAACACGCAGCTTTACTTCTAAGGGCTGAAATACTAAAGATACAACCTAAGAAATTGCCTGAACATATTAGTGTTAAAAATTGGACAGAATGAGAGTGCACTATACCCAACAATCTTTCTGATTTTTTTGCCACATTGCTAGGAAGTACGACTTCACGCCGACAAAATAGTACCTATCGACAGCGACTGACAAAATCCTTCGCACATGATGCGATTTATGCTGTTTCAGAAGGTCGCGTAAAAACTGCAAAGCATATTACCCTTGCGATGACTCTGAAAAGTTTTACAAGTAGTAGAAATGTAGTCAATATTATCAATAGGTTTGGTCATTGCTGCAGTTATACTACGACAGAAGAACTCGAAACAGAAGCTACTTTTGTTGCTAGTGCGACATCGCAAGTTTGTCCCGACGGAATCGTGCAAAAACCAAATCTACATACGGGATTAGCTTTCAACAACTTCGACCGATTTGTCGATACTCAAACAGGAAAGGACACTTTACATGATACAGTCGGAATTATATTTCAAGACAGTGTTCGTGACATGCCTGTAGAGGAAGTTCCTGCAGACGACGAGCAGGACGAGCAACACAGTGGAGACACGCGTAAAAGGAAACGAAGACGCACTTATGATACTGTGAACCCAGAGCTGGAGGCTTACTCTAAGAAACCAAGAATGCTGGACATTGTACAAGCGCTACCTTTAGATGAACATTTCGCTGCTGACAGTTTGAAAGCGCAACAGAGAGTACATCTTGCGTGGATTTGTAGCCATGCAGTCGGAATTCCTAATACGCCAATGTGGGTGGGATTCAATAGTTTGATCCATGTGGACGCTTTGCTTAAACAATGAATATCATACCTCACGACAATTAATTTATCGCCTACTAATACGGCTGTCGTACAAGAACAATGTTGCAGAGCCTCAAAATTGCTGTCGAATGTAATGAGACATATATGCAAGTTACATATGATCTGGCTATTGCCAAAGTCGCTCTACTGATACAGTCAACAGAAAAGCCCCAATTTAATAAGCTTTTTATTCATATTGGTTCCTTTCACATCTGGATGGCTTTCTTCAAAGCTATCGGAAAATTGCTCGACAATTGCGGATTACCCAATATAATGATAGATGCTGAATTATTGGCTAGTGGTTCCATGAATGGTTTCATCACTGGTAAACATTTTAACCGATGCAAAAGACTTCATCCTCTAGTCAGTATGGCTATTACAATTTTACATTTTGAGCATTTTTTGAATGAACATCATCTTGAAATTACTGAAGATATGATACAGTATCTTCAATATTTCCGTCAAACTAAAGCGACCACTCCTGCAGTACATCACGCACCGCTGTTAGCCATCATTGAAAAGTACGAAGACTATCGTACAGAAACACTTAAAGGCAAACATGGCAAAACACCTCAGTTTTACATGATGTATGCAAATCTTGTGGAATATTATTTATTACACAATGCAAGTATTCGCACTGCAAATTTCGAATTGTTTAAGTATATCCTGCCTAAAATAACAAATATATTCTTCGCGCTAAATCAGCCCAATTATGCAAGATGGCTTGTTAAGTACCATTACAATTTATGCCAAATTGATAACACGCACCCAGGGCTTAACCCTCAACATACCAAGACTTTAAAAGTAACGTAAATTACCATGGGGGGTCCTTTCGGAACCCCACCAAAATAATGTATTTAGTACCCTAATTCAAATATTTTTTTTTTTAATACGACAACTCGGATTTGTTAAAATATTTATTTGGCATTAATACATAAAATCCATTAAAAAACAAAACTTTGTTTTATGCTTTATAAAGAAACTATACATTTTCATTTGTAACACAGTTTTTACATACAATACTTTGTTTTTTTTCTCGGTGTATTTCACAAACAAATTTCTTACAAAAACTGCAAACTGTATTTACTTTCCTGTCATTGCGTCGAGAACACTGGTAACATCTTGCTCGTTTCCTAGCTAGCACGGCTGGTAAAACAACTACCTCTTCATCTGTGTGTGCAGGACGTAGATCTATACCACAGTCTGTTAAGGCCGACATCACATACGACTTATGTTTATATTTAGCTCTTGTTTCCATGTTTTTACGAGCAAGATCATCGCCTAGCTGAAGTAGGAAAAAAGTCGTCGCCATGACATATTTTTCTTCCACTCTGGATTTTGTTCAACGTACAAAATAAAGGCGTTCATAGCACAGATATCCAACATGTTCATAAACAATCTAGAGGGCCAACGAGCAGTCCTCCTGCTGCAAGAGTATTCTCTAATAAGTTTATCAGCGTTATCGACTCCACCTTTTGACTTGTTATAGTCCAATATCATGTACGGTTTATTGTTTTTTTCCTGACAAACCAAGTCACTATCATGTTGAGTTGAAAGTACGTGCACCATCCTATTTTTTTTGGAATGTATGATAACATTGTTAGATCTTTAGTGAAAGCAAATATGGAGGATTCAACAGGTCTCCCTTTTAGGCTTAGTTGTATTGGTGTATCTGGTTTATTTTTTCTAACGGTTCCAAGTAAAGTCAAGTTCTTTGTTAGCAAATAATTTGCGAGCGATACACTGGTAAAAAAGTTGTCCGTTGCAATTCCTCTCCAACTGCCGTGATAAGGTGTAACCAAGTCTTTTACAACACGGAAGCCTTGATTTCGTTCTGTTACACCATCCAATGATTTTCCTGTATATATCTGAAGATTGCACAAGTATGAGGTTTTGACATCTGCAGCTGCCCAAATTTTGATGCCGTAACGACCTGGTTTTGACTTTATTTATTGTCGGAATGGACACTTGCTACGGAAACATACCAGTTGTTCATCAACAGTCAAAAGTTCATATGGCTCAAAGGCATTTTGACAGTTGGACACAAACATATTCCATATCTGGCTTATGGCAGCTAACTTATTCTCTTGTTTTCGCTCAGCTCTAGTCAATTTATCATCAAAGCGTAAAAATGCTGATATTTCTGCAAATCTATTACGGGATATGGCAGCAGTAAAGAAAGAGCGTCTAATAGAAGCATCAGACGACCACATTTCTTGTATAGATTCCTTTTTACACCTTAACGCGCCCGCTTTTATCAAAACGCGTAAGAAGCTGTTCAATTCATCCATCTCTAGTACCCTCCACTCCTTTTGCTTTTGGGGAAATTTTCTATTTCACTCAGTATACGATCTAAGAGCCTCTTCATTGGTATGTTGAAGTATAATATTTTTTATTTCCGCGGTCAAAAGGAGATTGAAAAAGTCCAAAATAGTATTAGCACCTACAAACAACAATTTTTTTGCGAACTATCCAAAAAAGAACTGGTGGTGTAATAGGTAAAGAATCAGAATCCTATTTCTTATCTTGACTATATTGCGTAAGACCAGGATGTGCATTACAATATTTCTTTGTAATCTCCTACTTCTCACAAACGGACGACTTTCCCATGGCATGCCAGACTTTGCTATATATCTTGGACCAAATGAAATATTTTCCACCTCAGTGGGTTCGGCATCGGACTCTTCTTCACTGTTAGTTTCTATATTATTCTCCGTTTCAGAAACGGTCTCCAAGACATTCTGATCGTCATCTTCTCGGTCGTCTTCGCTTTCGTAAACGTTTTCAAAATCGGAATCTTTTCTAAATCAAGATTTTCAGCCAGTTCCCTTTTGTGCCAAAGGTCGTGTCTGCTCTCTACGACTTTTAAAATCCATTTTTGGTAAAAACTAAAGAAAAATTAAAGAAAAATACATTATAATCTTAACAAATTTAGCGACCGTAAATATCCACGAGGGATCCTTGCGAGACCCCACTTACCTAAATCGGCTGTACCTCGGTCCGAACGCAACGAAACTTCATGCGGTACTGACAGTAAAAGCAGAGCGACGTTTTCCAGGTATAACTAGAAGCAATGTTGCCAAGATGTTCAAATACCCAAAATACTACAGGAATTCTGCGTCTGGGGTCCCGAAAGGACCCCGCACGCACGGTACGTTAAGGGTTAAAGGGTCTTTTGAAAATGGTTCTCTTGGTGTTAAACGGACTGATAAATCATTCTCAAAACAACCGATCGATTTGACCCTGGAGCAAACCATAAATGCAGATGCGGCCAATAGGCTGACAGGCATACTGCATTTTACTCATTATATAGCAGCTCGTCAACGTTGGTGCAAAAGCCACAGCTTACGCTCGTCAATTATCTCACACATTCGCGAAGAAGCAGGTCTAACCAAGAATCAAGATATCACGGCAGATTTGGAACAGAATCGAATGCAGAAGAGTACAGCACAATTACATAAATTGCTGGAAGGAATTAAACGTAATTTGAATCCGTTCGATGCAAATATCAACAGGCAGGAACTATTTAATATCTCAAATGGTCAAGCTGCATCCAGTTCTATTTCGGCGTGCTTATTAAACGTTGAAAACAATGGAAATGAATTGCGGGAAAGGTTTATAGCTGAATGCGAAGCGGATTACAACCGCTTTGAGAAGCCAATAAAGCAAAACAAAATTATAACGTTTGCGAATGCGGTGAAGAAACAAAAAGTGACTATGCATGGCAAGGTACAAGAGATACGTCTACAACGAGATCTTTTTGGACAGCTTCTTGCGGTTTCTATGGAACAACACATTGATATTGAAAAAGTATTGTCTTTTCCGCTTACCCCCGTGCCTTTATCTTTGTGCCATTTGGATGGTACAATTTGCAAAACCGATAAATCCGTTTTATTAAAATGCTTAGAACGGGAAGTATGCCAACCTGCACTACCATCTTCTAAAGATGTTGTCATAGACGGATTTTTCTTCCTGTACTTGATGAAAGATATACCACCAACGTTCGGCAATATTTCAAAACAGATTTTGAAGCATGTAGTCAGAAACAATTCCAGCCATATTGCGCTCATTTTTGATCGATATCATTCTCCTTCAATAAAGGATAGCGAACACGTACTTCGTAACATTTATGAAAAGCGCGATTACCATATCCGTGGAGAAGAACAAACTCGACCAACAGATTTTGTTACGGAACTCCGGAATATTAAGTTCAAAGAAGCGCTAGTTGGCTTTTTAATAAATCATTGGGGAACTAATCACATGGCACCTTTTTCGAAAATAAAATTGTCTATCTCAATTTCGATGTTTGCTACAAATTTCAAGTTTGTGACGGGATCGTCAGAAAAACAATTGATGATACTTTCTCATGTCCAGCGCACGAAGAAGCTGATACCAAAATCATTCAGCATGTTTGTAATATCGATTTTGAAGTAAATGTTTCGATTAGATGTTTCGACACTGACATACTTGTCATTCTACTCGGAAATATGATGAATTAAAAAAGAAATCTAAAGATTTGGATGGAGGTAGGTGTCGGTAATAATCAAAGAATAATCAATGTTACCCAATTATACGAAAAATTAGGAGAATCCCTTTGTGCAGCTCTCCCGGCCTTTCACGCATTTACGGGCTGCGATTACAATCCAGCTTTCTTCCGAAAAGGAAAGAAGCGACCACATAATATATTAAAATCATCACAACCATTTCAACAAGCTTTTATAGATATAAATCAAGTAACTAACGATAATTTCAATCAAGTCACAAGCAAAATCGAGGAATTCGTTTGTCACTTATATGGTTTGAATAAAATTGAGTGTAGATGAAGCGCGATTTATACTTTTCAACAAAGCATATACATTTAAAGATGCCGACGACGTCTTCAAAATTAATGCTACAAACGTTGATGCTTCAAATTTTTCACCATGTAAGGCAGAGCTGAAAAAACATGTACAACGCACTGCGTATATTTCAAACATCTGGAGAAATGCACATCAGAAACAGCCAACTGAAATGTCTGCAGTACAGAACGGTTGGCTAGAAATCGATGGACGATATGATTTCGATTGGTATGAAGGAAGTCAACTACCCACTTTTGTCAGTGATGTTTTAATTCAACCGGATGTAACTACAGGTAATTTATGTACAGCTGCTTTTTTTCATGATAATACAATATTTTAGACAGTTCCATAACACATCACTAAATGCTCAATACTTGTTTATCTACAGCTGCTGAATCGGCTACAACAGAGAACGCGAACGAGGAAACAGATGAAATTCAATAAAACACAGACGATTCGGATGTTGACAATAGCAACGCGACAGTGATAATGATAACAGCGACCACAGTGATTTTGAAAATTGAATAGTTGTTATCCCTCTTCTTTCATTACACCTTCCTTCATTACTTTTGGTGTAATCATTGTTTATGTCTTGATTGTAATCGTTAATTTTCATTTTGTTTAAATTATCATATTTTTTATGATGTTTTTTGGATATGAGTACAGTATTTCCAGTAAAATTATGATTCTTATGATTGTTATTGAGAAGTCGCGCGTACTTATTATCGCAACTTCTCTGAACTGCTGACTGAGTGGGTTCTATATAAATGAGGTCTGACTGATTGATTTATAGTTGTTATTGAATTAATTAACATATTTAAAATTTTGAGTTTGGAGAAAACACTTGCATGAACTTAATTTTTTCTACAACTTTACAGTAATGCTGACTGGCCGTGTCCCACTCTTTTGCTGGCTGACTGTTTGTTTTGAGTTTTTTATTGCATAAACTAATTATAAATTAATTTGGAGCTAGTAGAAAACAGTTGCACGAAGCTAATTATTCTGACACCTTTGGTGGCGCGCGAACGCCAGGTATCCCAAAACCAGACCGGCTGACTGTACAGTGACGTTTTACAACCCAATTGTAATTCACTAGAATTGTACCACAGATAGGAGAAAACTCTTGCACATTTTGTACGCCAGCTCTTGGACTATAAACTTGTACAGTATGTAGGAGGCTCCCGCAGTAACCAGCATATGCTTATTGTGACGCTGCACGTGTTGTGAATGAGTTGTGAAAAAAAAGTGAAAATAGCGTAAGTGTTCTAAGAATATTTGACGGGGTGGCGATCAAAACCGGCTAAGTGACATTTCTAAAATTTTACAGGGCGACGTAAAAACTATTGCATTTCTTTTTATCAGGGAATTTTTCGATCAAGTTTATTATATCTGTCAATAAAGTCGAGATATTTGTTGTATCGCAATTTCGGGTAATTATTGGAAGAATTGCATAAACTGCGAGCATTCCATTTTTACCGGCGGCTAAGTAACCTGTGTGAAATTAGCCCCCCCCACCACCGAATAAAAAATGTTTGAATACATGGTCGTTTGCCCTTTGTTTGCCCATGATTGTCCATCAATTTGTTTTTTTTGTCCAACCCACCATTTAGAAGATATATCTAAAAATAGGGCGGGGAGCTAACTTCACGCTAGCCCCCCATAACGAAATTTCGAAAATTTAAATGCATGATTGTTTGCCCTTTATTTGCCCATGATTGCCCATCACTTTATTTTGTTTGTCCAACCCACCGTTTAGAAGATATGGGGGGGGGGGAGGTGAGCTAGCGTGAAGTTAGCCCCCCCATAGTGTAATTTCGAAAATACAAGTGCATGATCGTTTGCCCTTTGTTTTTCCATGATTGCCCATCACTTTGTTTCGTTTGTCCAACTCACCGTTTAGAAGATATAGGGTGGGGAAATATTAGATCTACAACTTTGCTTCCGCCGTCTTTCTCCTAAGCCATCTACAATAGAACGGCGGAAGCAAAGTTGTAAGTAGTAACACCTCGGCATTGCTTGCCCATTTTTAGATACAGTCTCAATATACATTTTCGACGTGATAATACTTCGGAAACATTTGCCCATTTTTAGAAAGAGTCTCAATATGCACTTTCAACGTTTGCCCAACCCGTGGAATCCCTCTACAGCGAGTTTCATAAGTGAAGTAAACATTCAAAATCGTAAAATCGGTGATATCACCTCGGAATCGTTTCCCGTTTTTAGAAAGAGACTTAGTAAGCATTTTCGACGTTTGCCCAACCCGTGGAATCCCTCTACAGCGAGTTTCATAAGTGAAGTAAAAATTCAAAATCGTAAAATCGGTGATATCACCTCGGAATCGTTTGCCCATTTTAGAAAGAGACTCAGTAAGCATTTTCGACATTTGCCGAACCCGTGGTGTACAGCGAGTTTCATAAGTGAAGTTAAAATTGAAAATCACAAAATCGGTGATATCTCCTCGGAATCGTTTGCCCATTTTTAGAAATTGGTGATATCACCGTTTTTACGATTTTGAATTTTTACTTCACTTCTGAAACTCGCTGTACACCAGGGGTTGGGCAAACGTTGAAATTGCTTAGTGAGTCTCTTTCTAAAATGGGCAAACGATTCCGAGGTGATATCACCGATCTTGAATTTTTACTTCACTTGTGAAACTTGCTGTAGAGGGATTCCACGAGTTTGGCAAACGTCGACAATGCTTAGGGAGTCTTTCTAAAAATAGGCAAACGATTCCGAGGAGATATCACCGATTTTACGATATTGAATTTTTACTTCACTTATGAAACTCGCTGTAGAGGGATTCCATGGGTTGGGCAAACGTAGGCAATGCTTACTGAGTCTCTTTCTAGAAATGGGCAAACGATTCCGAGGTGATATCACCGACTTTACGATTTTGAATTTTTACTTCACTTATGAAACTCGCTGTAGAGGGACTCCACGGGTTGGGCAAACGTTGAAAATGCATATTGATTCTTTCTAAAAATGGGGAAAAGTTTCCGAAGTGTTATCACGTCGAAAATGCATATTGAAACTGTATCTAAAAATGGGCAAGCGATTCCGAGGTGTTACTTCTTACAACTTTGCTTCCGCCGTTCTATTGTAGATGGCTTACGAGAGAAACGGCGGAAGCAAAGTTGTAGATCTAATACTTTCCCACCCTATATCTTCTAAACGGTGAGTTGGACAAACGAAACAAAGTGGTGGGCAATCATGGGCAAACAAAGGGCAAACGATCATGCATTTGAATTTTCGAAATTACACTATGGGGGGGGCTAACTTCACACAATTGGCTAAGTACAGGATGTCCCTGCGATCAAATACGGCTATATGTGCGGCCGCACTTATCTCTGTATGAATTGAACTCCAGCCGATTTTCTTGAATTCAATATCTATGTTCGGATTATTGGATCATGAAAGAACATTAAGAAGTGGAATTCAAAAACTTGGTTACATAATTCACAAAATTTTATTTTTATAGTGTAATAAGAATTGCAGTACTTCAATCGACTCGCGTAACATAATCAAACGAATGCTCATAAAACTAAAGAATCGTAGAATTCTTGATGTTCTGGCGGATTTTTGTGATGCTGTTAACAATGATCGATACAACGCAAACTGAGCACTTCGGTGAATATGGGACAGGCTTCTACACCGATGTTTGCTTTTGCATTTCAACTGAAAGAAAAAAATTATTTAAATAAAATGTATTAATAATAAAATTAATAATTAATCAGTAATAAAATTAATGTTATTATTTATTAATAAACTAAACAATAAAATTAATTAATAATACAATATATTAGAATAAGATATATTTAAAATTTATTATATTTTCAGAAATTATGTTGTTATGCGAAAAACCTGTTGTTCCGAGTCTTCATTGTTCGTTACATTTAGTGCTGTTAACATAATAAACTTTCTCCGATCATAAACTTTTACTGTTAATGCGTTATAAATAACATTATATATAGAAATCTCACTTGAGAAGTTGGAGAAATTCTAGCGCCAACCCGCTTTCCCTTCTTTTGTTCGAGTACTCTCTCTTTTCTCGTTTTTCTCAGCTGTTTGTAGGCCTACGAAAAAGATTTTTATATCTAACTCTTCACAAAAATTACTCGTCTACAAGATTATGTTCGCAATGATTGAATATATGAATGCGAAACATTGTTACTTGTGTAAATAAACACAATGCGCTCCTTACCTTGAAGGTGTATACAATACACTGACCACGTGCTTGCATGAAAATGCACTTTGACCTACACAACGCACCCACCAGATTGCAGCTCTGTATTATTTTTGAAGCTAGAACCGCTAGTTTACAATAGAAAATATGACGCTTCCACAAGATTCAATAAGCACTTAGCCGGATTTGACCGCCGGCCACCCTCGTACATAGCATGATAGCCATTATTGAAACTTTACGGAAAAAAAACTAACCACGATTTCCGAGTTTCTGAACTTGCTTTATGTCAGCGTTAGATAAGATAACCCGAAAATACAAAAAAATGCAGTTTGAAAAAAATGTCACAGCCGGTTTTGACCGCAGGACCTACATTTAATTTTCAGATGCCCGTAGCTTCTTCCAAATAATAGCTATTAATTTTGAACTTCTTGTGTTAAAAACTACATGCTTTGATATAATTTTTGAGATCTCGATCAAAACATAACCTCTAAGGATATACCGGTAACGAATATTATTACACTAACGACCTTTGGGGCGAGGAGGACCGAATCAAACGGGGTGATTAGGACCGGTCCTTATCGGTCCTTTATACTTGAAATGTTCATTCACATATTCATAGATAATAATTCATCATATTTATCTACAGATGGTGTAGGGAGTGGGCTCATGATGCATGTGCCGGTGTAGAAGAAAAGGAAGAGAACTTCAAGTGTATTATTTGTATGGAATAACTTGTTATGTCTACATAAACTATAAATAAATGACTCTTTCTTGTCACGTAGTATGAATAGTAGTCCAGGCAACGAAGACCAAAAAAGGCCAAAAAGCGGAAAAAATACATGGGAAGTCAAATTTTGGTACAGTTGTAGGGGAAGGTGTCAGTAATAATATACTAAAAGTCCTGGTGGGCGGGAGTGGAGGGGGAGGGGGGGAGGGGAGTCTAAAGGTCCCCTTTTTCAATTTTTCGTTAATAACTCGTAAACTACTACCTCTAGCGGAAAAAAGTTAAATAATAAATGAATCTACATAAAATTCTCTACAAGAAAGATCTTATACACTTTTTCACTAGGACCAATACTTCAGGAGATATGGAGGGGGAAAGATGGAACATTTTTTTAAAATTGGTTTTTAATGTTAAAAATCAAATTTTAGTGATAAATTAACTATGTTCAGACTACATTTTAATGACTGATTATTTTCAGTTATTTTTTGTCTTTTTGTTGATTTTATAAGAAATATTGATACTAATAGTTTTTAGTGGTTATCTGATATAATGGATATCACGCCTATAAAAACGGGAAGATTATCACACTGACAATGAGTGAGCACACATCAATGACGCAGAGAAACATTGCAAAAGAGTGTTTTATGAGTCTGGCAGCTGTAAAGAAAATAATAAAGCAAAAATTCACACAATCACACATTGATGGATCTGAGCATAGTTGATGGTGAAAAAAAAACAACAAAACATGTGGCCGTCACACGCGGAATAGTCCACAGTACAGGCCCCCCCCCCCCCCCCCCCCCCCCCGGAGAGATGATTACCACATACCTTATACTTCGCGATGAGCTTCGGTTTGACGAGTCTACCACACTTTTCCTCTGCGACTTTTCACGATTCCTCTGCTTTTCCGCTCTGGAAAGTCTCAGACATGGCGATTTCCCGGGGTCTTAAAAACTCACGACCACATGTTTTTATTTTAGCTTAATTTACTGCAAATTTCGTTTCAAATGCGAATTTAAATTTGTCCGACAAAAATTTTTCCGCTATTGGCGTGTCTACCGTCCTAAACAGGGAAAGATGACAGGGTATTGAAAACCAATGACCACATACGTCCTTTTTGGATGAATTGCTTGTGAATTATTAGTAAAATCAAAATGTATTGTTGTCCGACAAATTTCAGGCCGCGTTTTTCCAGTCCGACAGCGGAAAGTCGGAAACTTCACAGGGTATCGAAAACCGATTACCACATAGCTAATTTTCAGTTTATTCCTTTTTAAATTAAGTGTACAAAATAGTGATGCAAGTGTCCGACAAGCAACTCTCTGCAAATCATTAAGAAAATCAATAATAATAATTTGCCTGAATAGTATAGAAACTATAATATGTTTAGTAGCACCCGAACCAGTATAGTATAATTCTATCGGTATCCCGGGGTAACGCATTGCGTCATCCTGTCAACATCCTGTCAGAACGTGTCTGTTTTTCGGATTGTGTGCATCGTGTGGTGCATCGCTACCCGCTACTGGCATCGTATACAAAAGTGCTAGTGAATTATGGAGTGCTTTTTGTGCAATACGTTGGCGGATAATCCAAATTTCCATCCAAAAATAGAAGGAATTAAAAAATTTACGAGAGAAATTTGGAATGCGTGTCAAAAATATTTGAAAGCTCGGAAATATCATAACCATAAATATAATAACGTCAAACTGCCGGACAATTATTACGATGATATTGTGGGATATCATTCTACCTGTTACAAAGAGTTCAATGTGAATAAAAAATATCTGAACGTCAACTATGAAAAGTAAGTGGAATAAGTTTAATTAAAGATATAGATTTAAACAAACATTTTAATGACATTGCATGATTAAAATTTTGATCGAATGTCCCTCAAAAAATTGTTGAGTTATTTATGATTTTATAATTGTGAAATGCATGAAAAATGTAACATAGCGATTTTTTTATCGTTCTTGTTTTTTTTAATAAATAAAATAGTATTTCCAAGAAGTCAACCTTTTACTACAGTAGAAACTCGAAGTACATGTAAAAAGCTTTTAATTAAAAATGATGGCAATGTTTTTTTGTAAATCACATTGAACGAAACGAATTACCATTTACAGTTCCGAATCATCTACTGCATCGCCAGCAGCAAATACTAGTATAGTATCTGAAGACACGTCTAATCCAGGAACTTCCAATTCAAGGTTTCGTACTCTCTTTTTGTTATAATAAACTTTTAAAAATAAATGAATATTATTTTTTTTTGGTAGAATATCAGTCCGTTTTTTGCGAAGGGAACTTGATTCTTCTATTAATGATCCAACAGAAATTGATGAACATAGCACATCTGAGTAAGTGTATATTTTAATAACTACATTGGCTATTTTAAGCAACATTGTTCTCAATTTGTTAAAATACAAATACTATTTCCAGATTGATGAGCGACAGATGTATTATTGAAGAACATGGTAGTAGCACTTACGTAGAAAATGATGATGACTCCAATGCTACTGTGGAAAGTTTCTCAAATGAAGAATCGGCTGAAGCGTGCTTTTTTTGCAACAAAATTTGTATCACTCGCAACTATAAGAAAGTTTTTTGCCGACGAATTAAAGACAAACAATCATGCTTGTCAACCATAAAAAAGTATGCTACAGAAATGAGCGACATTGATATGTTACAAAAAATTGCTGATGAAAACTTAGTCGCACGAGAAAGTGTGTGTTATCACGGTCCTTGTCACTTGCAATATTTTTCAAAATATAAGAAGTATATAAACCGTCCAGACACTAACATCTGGGCTACCAAACGTGATATTTATAAGCTTGCTCAAAGTAGACTGGCTGAATATATTACGTGCGAAGTCATAGAAAATTTGCGAGTTTTATCCTTACGCCACATAAAAAATTGTTTGGTCGAATTTTTGCGAGAACTTCATGAAATTGAAGACATGGATTACGGCTCTAGTTTCTTCAATACTGGTAATTTAAAAGCTTACCTACAGCAGTTCTTCAAAAGTGAAATAAAATTTATAACTTTGGGTCTCAAGTTGTACGTGATATCATCAAAAATAGATATTGAATGTATTGATGACGAAAAGATTGAAGAAATAGTATTTGAGCAAGAAGCTGAAGAATTCGCAATGAAATATCGATCCCATATATTAAAAATAAAAAAAAATCCTTTACCAGATTATCTCGACAGCGAATCTTTGAACAAAGGGGAGTGCAAGGTACCCAATTGGCTACAACTGTTTTGGCTCACAGCTTTAAGTGGTGTTGACAACCGAATCGATGATCGCGTCGAACGCTTAGCTTCTTGTTATTCACAGGATTCCATTTATAGTATCACAAGAGGGAAAATTAAGCCAAGAAAACAAATTTTATTAGGAATAGGCATTAAAAGTCTGACTGGTAGTGAAAAAATTATAAATATTTTAAATAAACAAGGATACTGTCTCAGTTATTCAAGTATACTTGAGTTAGGAACTTCTGCAGCTTATTCGACCATTTCAAATAAACGGTTATGTCCTTCTGGAATACATCCAACATCCATATTGTCTTCGGGAATAGCATGGGATAATTTTGATAGATTTGTAGAGACTTCAGGAAATTCAACAATGGGGAAAGATACTCTACATGACACAGTAGGCATAATATATCAAAGTATACCTACAGAAGAGCAACTAAATGCTATTCAAAGAAATGACGAATACTCTAGTAGAGAATTTATTTCATCGTCGTTCAATGTGCTCAATCGATCTGGTCGAAGAAAAAGATCTTTCGCCTTTGATGATTTAGAAGATTTTGGCCACGCGAAGCAACTTCGCCCAGTATTTTGGCAAAGCAGTATTCCTTCAATAGAACATCCTCAAAATGCAGTTTATTTTCACCAGCTCAATTTTATGTGGTTATTGTCACATCTGAATAAAATCGACAACACCCCCATGTGGGTAGGATATCACGCGAAAATATTAAAAGATGCTAGTGATATACAAAAAATTGAGTATTTGACACAAATTAATGATAGCCCTACGAATCCTGCTGTTGTCAAAGAAACTTTGCGAAGAAGTTTACAAATCGCAGAAGAATGTGGGAAAACTTACTATAATGTCACTTATGACCTAGCTATGGCTAAAATAGCTTTGAGAATTCAAAGTGCAGATGAAACATTTTCTAAACTTTTTATTCATCTAGGATCTTTTCATATAATGATGTCGTATTTTAAAGCAGTAGGAAAATTCATAAATGGATCTGATTTGACGAACTTGCTTGTGGACAGCGGTATTTTAGCAAGTGGTTCAGTAAATGCATTTTTAACAGGAAAGCATTTCAATAGGTGCAGGAAAGTCCATCCTCTACTATCTCTCGTTATTCAAATCCTCCATTTTGATAGTTTTACGCAATACTCACATTTAGATGATTCATACTTCGAAGACATTAAAACTCACTTGTTACAATTTAATGCTCAAAGCAATAATGATCATCCACAGATAGCTGATAATATCACGAAATCTTTATGCAAAAATTATGAAAATTTTAAAAATGGCACTTTGCAAGGAAAACAAGGCCAAACACCACAGATTTATCTCATGTATGTTCAGCTCGTAGATTATTATCTAATGTTGGAATATAGCATTCGCACAGCAGATTTGGATATGTACAAATTTGTATTAACGAAAATGGTAAATATTTTTTTTATCATGAACCACCAAAATTACGCTAGATATCTGACTATTTACGTCGATAAATTATCCGCCATAGAAGAAACTCATCCAGGATTACTCAACGATTATAAAGATTGTTTCTTTGGCATTCGAAGAACATCAAAACCTTTTTCGCGAATCCCGATTGATTTGACCTTAGAGCAGACGATAAATGCAGATGCAGCTTCTAGGTCATCAGGAATTATCAACATCACCAATTCGTTTTCTGCTCGGCAAAAATGGTCAGTTACTCATTCTTTGAGAACAAGTTTAATAACAAATTTGTTAAACTTCTGTAACATGCGAAAAAGAGACGACATCTCGAAAGATTTAAAGAAATCAGCTATAGTACATTGGACTAAAAATGTAGATACTCTATTACATTTTATCAAACAATGTACAAACCCTTTTTCTTCAAGTTTGCAAGAAGATCATTTATACAATGTATCATCTGGACAGTCAGTATCTAACGAAATATACCAGTTTTTATCAAACGTTGAAATTGAAGGAGAGAAGCAACGACATCAATTCGCAACTGAAACAACTACTGATCCAGATAGATTCGATCGAGCCATCTCAAAAAATAAAATAATAAATTTTGATTACAAAAATACGAAGAAAGTTAAAATCAATGGAGCTGTAAAAGAAGTAAAAATTCAAAGAGATGTTTTCGGCAGACTATTATATGCATCAATACAAAATAAAATAGATCTACAAAAGGCTTTATCGTACCCTTTAGCTCCTATTTCTTTAGCTTTCTGTCACATAGATGGTTCAATCTGCAAGACTCAAAAGTCAGTAGTTATCAACGAATTAGTTTCACATCAAGAAAAAAATTTTAGTCCTCCAGAAGCAGACTTGCATATTGTAGATGGTTTTTATTTGTTGCACACCATGAAAAATGTTCCAAATAGTTATGGCAAAATTTCTCAGCGTATTTTTCAACTCATCAGTAATAATAGAAAAGAGGTCCACGTAATTTTTGATAAATATAAAGTGCCCAGCCTAAAAGATTATGAACACCAACTGAGAGGCGAAGAAGAGACGCACTTTGACATTCGGAGAGAAAACAAGCGTACGACAGATTTTAATAAGCTATTAAGAAGCGCAAATTTTAAAGGAAAATTTGTGGAATTCTTAATTGAAGATTGGATCCATCATGAATTTGTAGTTTTATGCCAAAATAAAAAAGTGATCTTGAATTACGATCGATGCTATGTTTTTGAGGTAGCACCTAACAATGTAATGAGAAGGACCATCAATTACGATCTAACGTGTGATCATGAGGAAGCTGACACACAAATTGTTTATCACGTTTGCAGCTTGAATACTAATCAACGCATACGTGTTCACTGCACAGACTCCGACATTTCCGTGATTATGTTAACAATTTTTCAATTTCGAAAAGGAGATACTGAAGTAGTCACCGATATGAGTACAAAAAACAAAGATTTATACCTTGATATCAATACAATTTACAACAGTCTTGGTCCCCAAATCTCAAAGTCACTTGCAGTGTGTCACATCTTTACTGGGAATGATTTTAATCCGTCTTTTTATCGAAAAGGCAAAAAGAAGCCTTTTAATATTTTGAAAAAAAATGTTAAATTTCAAGAAGCGTTCATCACGCTGATTCAGATTTCACCATCGCAAATAGATTTTTCAAGTGAGGTGTTCAAAACTATTGAAGAATTTGTATGCAGAATGTATTCTTTGAAATCAAGAGACGTAAACCAAGGGCGGTATGAACTTTTTGAAAAAGGATACAGCTATCAAAGTGATTCTGAAAGCATTTTAAAAAAGAAAATTGTTGGATACGATGCATCATGTTTACCACCAACAAAACAAGAGTTACTTCAGCAGATTAGAAGAACTATATACCTCAGCAGTATTTGGTGCAAGTCATTTTTGAGAACACCCACAGAAAAAGATCCCGCCGAGTGCGGTTGGAGTTTGATTGACAATAAATATCAGTTTTATTGGTTCGATGGATCAGAAAGTCCATCATTAGGTCAATTATATACCGATAATCAAGGTATATTTATTCTATTCATATATTGCTTTATTTATTCCAATAATAATAAAATATTCTATATTATGTAGATTTGTTCTTTTTTTTCTTTTCAGAAACAGATCAAAGTGAAGGTGAAGATGAGTGTGATGAAACGTGCAGTAGCGATGAAAATGAAACATCAAGCGAAACCGAATAGTGTGCATGATGTAAAATTAAAAAAAATGTATTTGTTTATATTTGTAATAATATTCCTATATCTAGAATATAACCGTAAGATTTTTTAATTTTTTCCCGGCTTTTCCAATAATATATATCGCAACTCTGTATGTCATCGCAGTACTCAGTGCAAAAAAAACATTGAAAATGTATTTATTCACTTCACCTGGAGTAATGATGTAGTGTGGTCGAAATTTTTGCACTTTTTTTGTCGGACTAAGAATTCGCAGATGTATTTTTGTCGGTCATTCTGATTTTTGTTGAAAACAACAATTTTCTATTGTCTGGTACTTTTGTCCGACATGTGGTAATCGGTTTTCGATACCCTGTGAAGTTTCCGACTTTCCGCTGTCGGACTGGAAAAACGCGGCCTGAAATTTGTCGGACAACAATACATTTTGATTTTACTAATAATTCACAAGCAATTCATCCAAAAAGGACGTATGTGGTCATTGGTTTTCAATACCCTGTCATCTTTCCCTGTTTAGGACGGTAGACACGCCAATAGCGGAAAAATTTTTGTCGGACAAATTTAAATTCGCATTTGAAACGAAATTTGCAGTAAATTAAGCTAAAATAAAAACATGTGGTCGTGAGTTTTTAAGACCCCGGGAAATCGCCATGTCTGAGACTTTCCAGAGCGGAAAAGCAGAGGAATCGTGAAAAGTCGCAGAGGAAAAGTGTGGTAGACTCGTCAAACCGAAGCTCATCGCGAAGTATAAGGTATGTGGTAATCATCTCTCCGGGGGGGGGGGGGGGGGGGGCCTGTACTGTGGACTAGAAGAAGTAAAAATTCGATACCAGTTTCTCTGAATTTGATTCCGGTGGTATTAGTTTCAATTGGCTCTATATACAAGTCTTTTACTATGCTTCTTCGTAGAGCCAATTGAAACTAATACAACCGGAATCAAATTCAGAGAAACTGGTATCGAAGTTTCACTTCTTCCGCGTGTGGCGGCCACACGTTTTGTTGTTTTTTTTTTCACCCTCAACTATGCTCAGATCCATCAATGTGTGATTGTGTGAATTTAATTCTTTCTCTCCATCCTCGATTTCGTTCTGTACTAGTTTTAGGTAGTACCTTCATCATCGCTTTCTTTACACGTTGCCTCTCACGAAACTCTTTTGCCCGTTGTTTTCCTGTTTTTGCCATTTTAATTTTAATATAACACACACGCGAAAGAATGTTCAGTGTTCATTGACGTTTACGAAATGGAAAGTTTATTTAACATGTTGCCTGTCACTGTACTATTTCGACCGTTCTGTGGCCTTTTTTGCAATAATAATTATAAATTAACACACACACACGCGTGCGCGCGCGCGCGAAAGAATGTACATGCACGGCGGTTACTCGAGAAAAGTCGCGACTCCGATCGCAGACTACACGAGCTCCGTATGGCCGGCCACTCGACGCGGTAAAATCCGGAAAACTAAAAATGCGACAAACGAAATACAAACAATTCACAAGTAACTCTGCGCCTCTAGTCTGGCTTCTCCTAAGGATACACTCAAAAAGGGTCCTAAACGCTAGATTTATGGTGAGACTAACAGTCCTCTTAACAGTGGAGGTGCGACACTGCGTCGCCTCGTAATATGAACAATAGCTTCCATTGCCCGAAGAAACCCTCTCGAGCAACACAAACCAAACCCCCTCTGCACAGTCTAAACCGCGATTGATTTTCGCTTCATTTATTCTTCAGTTTCAAATTAATAACTATAACATGTGCGATTAAGAGTAGATCTCCTCGAGGTCGTAAATCCTGAAGGCACTACTGCGTGACACGACTAGTGACCAAAAATGTAGTGTGGTGGATTTAAACCGTATCGGTTAGTTGAAATGATTTAACACTGCACTCACAGTATTACTGGTGATTATATTGGATTCAAAGAGATACAGTAATTCCGTGATGTAGCCGTGGTTTACAATTAGATACACTGCGAGGTTATTTTGAGGGAAAGGTGTGAGACTGCGAACGCATTCGCAACCCCCATTCACCAAAACATACTGCCCGCCTCGCTGTTGCGACCGATGTACAGATTAGATCTAGATTAGTGCGTTACTTAGGTTGCGATAATAGTGAGCGGTAAGAGAAATGACGTAGAAGTCCCCTTTGCGACGGAACACATATTATATTTTGCGAGGCTGGCTCGCGAGGCCGCCGCGCAAGGCAGCCTTATAGACATTTTTGCCTCGGAATATGTGGACAAACGAACGGCGGCAGCTTCACTAGTCAAGGCGATCTAACACGTGGCACGCTTCGCGCGGTGGCTTCACGAGCCTACCTCGCAAAGTCAACACATGGCTTTAACGTACGCACGGTCGGGAGCGATGGAATGGGGCAGGATCGCGGGCGACGGAATGGGGCAGAGTCGACAGCGGTGTATTGGGACAGGGTCGAGAGCGCTGTATGAGTGAGACTCGGTCGAGAGCGGTGGAGTGTGTGGGTTTCGTTACGATTTTCGTCTCCTCGGGCGCGCATTCAGTACCCTCCGCAAAGAAGTTTCACTTCAAAAAGGGAGACTGGATCAGAGGAAGTGAAACGAAAAGGAAAATGTGGAAGAAAGAGGAAAACAACTCGAGATGAATGTTTTCTTTTACGCAATAGCAAACTGAACCCCAGAAAAACGAGCTTTGATCTTCAACAAGACTTAGAAAAGGCTGGAGTGAAAATTCATGACTCCACAGTTCGTAGACGACTCCTAGAGGGTGGAAAAAAAGCCTTAAGACCGCAGAAGAATCAACTTCAGACGTCTGCTATGATGAAGAAAAGGCTAGCTTGGGCCAAAAAATATGCCCACTGGACTGCAGAAGACTGGAGAAAAGTATTATTTTCCAATGAGTCACACTTTTTAGTGCAAGGGTGCTGGTCAAAATTCATTAGAAAGAGTGCGGACGAGACGCTAACTGCAGCTCATTTAGTCCAAACGGTAAAATATTCGCAAAAAAAGATGTTTTGGGGCTGTTTTTCATACCTGGATACTGGAAAAGTTATTCCAGTTGATGGTATGATGAATAGCGAGAAGTATAAAGTAATGTTGGAGAAAAGTTTGATCACCCAACTGGATAAAGTTCAAGCAGTCGATGGGCCGATCTTTCAACAGGACTCGGCTCCATATCATGTTTCCAAAGTGATGGTGAAATATTTCAAGGATAAGGAGATTACCCTTCTGGATTGGCCTAAAAACTCGCCTGGCCTTAATCCTATTGAAAATCTGTGGGCTATATGCAAGGCCGGATTACAAAAGGTGGACTGCATAACGAAAACTAAAATGATCGAAGCTGTGATTCAGGTGTGGTACAGGGATGAAAAGACCAAGGAAAACTGCAAAAAATTAATTGGCTCTATGCCAAAGCGACTTTAGGCTGTCATAAAAGCCAAAGGAGGAAATATTCACTATTAAATAATAATAAGAGGACTTAATATTAGTTAATATTAGTACATAATGGCAAATAAATGATATTTAAGAAAAAGTGTTCACATTAATTCGCGCAGTACTGTAGCTATATACTGAATAAGAATTAATCCTGTTTTTAAATAGTAATCGATAAACAACATTCCCTTGTATGTATAATCAAAAAATAATGTATTTCTAACAAACTACTACATAAATATGGATAATATTGTCTTAGGAGGTCCTCTGTGCCCCATCCTCCCCTACAGAGTAACGAAACTAAAATTAGAGCGTTTTTTATATATCGTTGTTCCGAACTGAATCCTATCATATAGTGGTTAGTATATAGTCTGCATGTGTCTGCGCCTGTCGCCATGCAGCCCGGTGTGTCGAACGTAATATGTGTGGTCGTTTATATGTGCGTCGGGGCTCTCGCCTCGCGCTAGTCAGCCGTAGTTTCAACGTTGTACAAACCTAACCTAGTAGTACCAATTATACGAAGTGATAACTGCCAATTTTGTAGTGTGACAAAGAACATTCCCAAACATCTGGTGCCGAAACCCATTTATTGAACGTAATAACTAGTAGTTCACACGCGTAAACAAAAGTCAGTGCAAAAATTCAAGATCGCAACGTGGTCGGCGAATTTCAACAGTCGCAACGTGGTCGACGAATTTCAACGGTCGCAACGTAGTCGGCGAATCTCAACGTATAATTGGGAAAAAGGTGTCGCATCCATTCCAAGCTGCTCTAGCTGCAGGAAAAGCATCTTCAAGGCAGTAACGACGGAATAGCGAGCGACGAGGTATAATAATACAACTTCATATATAAGTCGTTTCAATGTATCATTATTACTAACCTCGCAAGTATATATAAGTTATATTATAACGGTGCCAAAAGTTGTTCTGATAAAGAGTCACATCGATCACTTTAACCGTCCGCGATAATTACACGGTGTATAACGTATAAATTGAATTTGAAATAATACGTAGAATTCAGCGTTATCGCGTAGTGTGCTCCGATAAATACGTATAATAACAGTAGTACACATCATTATACACGATCATAGGGCTAAAATCTTAATCATTTCATATTCTAATAAGACTTTCCGTGTTTCCCTGAAAAAATGTCCACCCTCGAGCAAAGTATTGCTGAAAGCAGGGGGTTGTCGGAGCTCATCCTACGTACCAAAATCAACAATGGCAAAATGGGAAGAGCAAACTTAACTACAGTCGTGTTGCAAAATAGGAAAAAGGTACTCGACAACTATTGTGTGGCAGGAATTCCTGACACTTCATCGAAGGGGCTCACAGTATTCAGGGAGGTACAAAATCTGTGTATGTCACGGAAAAAATATTTGATATCACCGAGGATGGTTATCTCGAAGCGACAGACTATATCGAACAACAATTGGCAAATTTGAATGCTGCAACGGTTCCAGATCCTCACAATCCTGGATCTTCAGGACTTCAATTTCCAATCACGGCATCGGCACGACTACCGAAACTTGATATTCCAACGTTTTCTGGCGATTTATTGGAATGGGAAAGCTTCAGGGATCAGTTTGTATCTATGATACACGACATTCCAACAATACCAGAGGTACAAAACATTATTTATTTGCAACGACATATAAAGGGTGATGCAGCAGCGCTCATAAAAAATACACCCTTAACGGCGAACAATTATCAAGGGACTTGGAGGTCTTTAGAGAATCGATACGGAAATAGAAGGCTATTGTCACAGCATCATATGGCAAGCTTAGTGGATCTTCCATGCGCTTCTACCCAATCATCGGCAGAAATCAAGCGACTTATTGATTTCTTCCAACAAACAATACGTTCATTCGGGTCACTAGCAAAGCCTGTTGAACAGTGGGATGAATGGTTCGTCTTTCTACTATAGGAAAAACTGGACCAAGCCACAAAGTTAGACTGAGAGAAATCCTTGGTCGACAACACGGCCGTTCCACAGTTCAAAGAGCTTATTACGTTCCTGGAAAACAGACAACAGGCAAAAGAACAGAAAGGCAAGCGCACCACCGTCAGTCAGGTGAACTCAGAAGATGGAAAGAAAAAATCATCACTCCAATGTCCACTGTGCTCAAAGCCGCACCTCATATGGAAATGCAGCAGCTACAGCAAAATGTCAGGTGCGGAAAAAAAGGACACAGCCAAAGGTAAGAAACTCTGTTCGAACTGTTTAATGCCCGGATATAAGTCAGCGGCTTGTAAAAGTAAACGGCGTTGTATGCGATGTTCGTCGAACCATCACACGACTCTACACAACAGTTACTCAACTGAATTGCCAGTCCCTAAGGGACAAAGAAAATCTGCACCAAAAGCAGTAAATCAAGTAAATGCGCGAAACTCATCGGATGAGGAGCAATCTTCAAGTGCATCTGTAGCAGTAGTCAAATCATACCAAGTTTTACTACTTGCAACCGCACGTATTGTCATTGCCTCAGGTGATGGCAACTTCTGTTGTATCAGGGCACTCCTGGACACTGGAGCCGATACCTCACTCATCTCTGAATGGGCTGCTGAGGCATTAAAGTTAAAGCGAAAAAAGGCTTCAACCGTAATATCGAGCTTCGATGTCACAGAGATCGCTAAAGCAAGCAGCGCAGTCAACGTGTCAGTAGAATCTTGTATAGATCGAGATTTCTCAATTAACCTCACAGTATTGGTAGTCAAAAAGCTGTCTAACGCACTACCGTCACAAAGGATTGCAGCAAGAAATTGGCATCAGCTAAAAGGCATTAAACTGGCTGATCCAACATTTGCAACTCCGTCTCAAATAGATTTCTTGTTGGGAGCAGACGTCTGCGGATAGCTATTCCTCAACGATCGCATCGAGGGCCCTCCAGGGACACCTATAGCATATGGTACACCATTAGGATACGTACTCATGGGACCAGTTCACGGAAAAAATGGTCATGACTCGTTGCCACGCTTTCATGTCGTATCCAACCGCATTCAAACGATGAAAGAACTCAACAACAATTTGAAACGGTTCTGGGAGGTGGAAGAATTCAGTAACATTGAAATCCCAACCCCAGAGGAAAAAGGTTGTGAAGAACAGTTTGTTAAAACACACAACAGGCTCAAAGATGGTCGCTACAAAGTTCGTCTACCGCTCAAGCCACAGGCCCACGAGTTACTTGGCGAATCGCGCTCCAAGGCGCTAGCAGAATATCTTGCCTCCGAGTTCAAAATGAAAAAAGATGCTGTACTCTCATCTAAGTATCAATATTTTATGGAAGAGTATAGATCCTTAGGTCACATGCAAGAAGTCAGTGATCCCAAGAAAATTGCTCAGCAATCGTACTTTATTCCACATCACGGTGTAATAAAGAATAACGACCCAGAAAAGAAGATTCGGGTGGTATTTAATACATCGCAAAAGACAAGCAGCGGGCATTCACTAAACTCGTTGATGTATTCTGGACCGAAATTGCAGTCGGACATATGGCTAATCCTCACTAGGTGGCGAATATTCAAGGTCGGAGTCACAGCAGACATTGTCAAGATGTACTGACAAATATTAGTCAACGAAGATAATCGGCCGTTCCAGCGAATATTATTCAGATTTAATCCATCTGAGGAGATAAAAACATTTGAATTAAATACTCTCACTTATGGACTCACAGCAGCTCCATTCCTTGCATTAAGGGTACTTAAACAGTTCGTCGCAGATGAAGGCTCCAAATACCCAATCGCAGCAAACATCGTCAGCACAGGAAGTTACGTTGATGATTTCTTCTTCGGAGCTGACACAGTTGATGATGCTTTGATTGCCAAACAACAGCTCATTAACTTACTGAATCAAGCATGCTTACCAGTGGCAAAGTGGTCATCCAATTATCTGGAATTATGCCCAGATAATGAGGCTAAACCAAGGAGAATCCAACTGGAAGAAACTCTACAGACACTTGGACTCATCTGGACACCATTAACTGACGTATTTTCGATTCAAATCAACGACTCAACTACTCTGTGCACTCGGAATACGAGAAGCACAATACTATCCAACGTATCGAAACTATTCGATCCTCTAGGTTGGTTCGCTCCAGTACTCATCACCGCAAAGATAATTATTCAAGACCTTTGGATCACCGAATTGGATTGGGATGATCCCGTGTCGACGAAGCTAGATGAGATTCCGTGCAAATATCGAAAGAATCCGGCCAAAGTTGAACAAATTATATGAATCGCAGATCAATGGAGAAGGTTTAAGGACAACTTGCCCAAACTTGAGAAACTTTTGATTCCCCGTTGGGCTTGCACATCACAAAAAGCTGTCGTCCATATTCATGGATTTTCAGATGCGTCTGAAAGGGCATACGCCGCAGTCATATATGTATATATGTAATATGCAAAATCACACATCTCAACCTTGCTAGTCAGCAAATCAAAGGTGGCTCCAATTAAAGGCATGGCGGTACCGAATATTCCACGACTCGAGCTATGTGGAGCACTACTACTCACAAAATTGCTACAGAATGTACTAACTGGACTAATGATTGATTGTCCGATTCACGTCTGGACAGACGCCAAAGTAGTACTAGCTTGGTTGAAAAAACACCCGTCAACATGGAAACCATTTGTGGCTGATCGTATCGCAGCGATCCAATTCGCCTTCTCACCAGAGATATAGGGACATTTGTCTACACATGAAAATCCAACAGATGCAGCCACTCGTGGAATGTCTCCAAAGGAATTAAAGGATTATCGACTATGGTGGCATGGCCCAGAGTGGATCACCAAACCAACGAAATGGCCACTCGCAAGGGTATTGGAAGTTTATCCTGATAAGTACCTATTTTCACGTCAGAAAGGCACTGCTACGGACAGCTCACGGAGACTTACTTAGCCACATCACCAAGGTTGTCGTCCTGCCCATCAACTTGGAGAATGGAGAAAAGAACAGTAAGTAAGTAGTAGTAAGCTAGTAAGAGCTAGTCAACTTGTTGTAATGAGTGGCATTTACCCTCTTAGATTTGTTAACTATTGTACACCATGGCAGATGCCCTCTCTGTTCACTTATATTGTGATTCGGTAGTTCACTTAAATCTATATTCATTTATAACTATAACTAGAAAATTATTTTATAGAATTAATAAACCTCATTAACTACAGCTGTCACGGCGGGCAGCCGACTCAATATACAGGGTGTTACTTAATGATAGGCCGTAATTGCAAGGGCACATTACTTCAATTTCCAGTAGAAAAGTTCATATTAACATGTGTCCTAAAATGTTTGGTTTTCAAGATACAGGATGTCAAAGTTGAAAAAAAATCGGGTTTTTAATAATATCTCAAAGGTCCTTGTGCCGATTTTGTTGACATTTGGTACTGTTGTTTATTGTAATAAGACGCTAAGTTAGCACTAACTAGAAGACAATTATGAGTTCCAGTGGCGTCCCGGGGGACAGTCTCACGAGTAATATTGACAAAGTAATATATTCATATTGACACATGTTAATATGAACTTTTCTACTGGAAACTGATTCAGTAATGTGCCCTTGCAATTACGGCCTATCATTAAGTAACACCCTGTATATAAGCAAATAACCCTCTAAGGATTTGTTGTGATATTCCATCGAAACTAAATCTCAAATTTTACTTTTTACACAATTAGAAACGTTTACCTACTCGCTCTGTGCATCGAGCTATTATCACACTACAAGGTATCAGATTGTAAATTTATCTACTATGTCCCGCAGATCAGCATTAGAGAAAAAAAGACATTCGTAATAGATTCCCATTTCTAAATCTACTGATTGTGAGTCATAATGTTAGTGGTTAACTAATGCAAAATTCAATAAATCTGGTTATTACTTGTAATACAGTCACATAATATGTATGTATGGACTTGGTACTACGGACTGAATTTCAGAGCATCGCACATAGAATAACTTTCGAAATAAAAAGTCTTTACATTAAAAGAGTTGAAGAACCATAATCACCAGATAATTTGGATAATTAAATCAGATGTTGTCTGATCAGATAGAACTTGGTAGGAACCTTATGAAAGAATTATCATAAATGCACCAGGGAATTTCACTATTAATAGACTAAAATGGTAAGAGTCAATACCTTTATATCACGACGTACCTAATTTTTTATTTGGATCACATTGAAATGAAAAAAAAAATTACTTTCAAATTGATGAAAAACATAATGAAATTATTAATCATGAATCATTTAACGTTATTGATGTTTTTAAATTTAGCTTTGAATGGTATACAATTTTCTTCACTTCTTCTTGTTCTTGTACAGCATTTAATCAGTTTTGATATCTCAAGGATTTATGTGGAGAAAAAGGATCTGATCTGGGAAAACAATAAAATTCAAATGCTGAATTGGAAGTAGGTAGTACTAATATAATCTACCAATGAGCAGGAGTAATAAGCTCTATTTTTAGAACTCATATTTTTTACTATCAAAAGTAAGTTTACATAAAACTTCGATCTTCTCTGCCCACATACATTAGTCGAAGTTTATAAATTCAGCGATATGTACGGCGATGTCGCATTTTAAGCTAACATATAGAGCGAATATGGCTCTTTACTTTACGATTATTTTTTAAAGATTTACTATTAACGGATCGTTTGAATTTGGATCTATGGGATCCCACAACGCCAGTAGAGGTTTAATTTTTTAAAGAAGACATTAGCACATATTCGCATTGACCGAACGATAAGATAGGATGTCATACAAATCCTTACAGATTACAGGACGAGAAGAGATTCCTATATCATTCGCATCAACAGGGATCGCGCGAAGTTTCCAGCAGCCGCGGCGATTCATTTCCTCTCCCGTAAATCGGTGAACTCGTTCACTTGGGCCGAAAGGGAGAGGGAGATCGCGCGAAGCACTTTCGAACCCCCTTCGGCGAAATCTCGCACCGCTTCGCATATATGTAGGTATGCACGTATACATACAGGCGAATAAGGGATGGTATGAGAGTTTGGCGGGTGAAAAGAATTAGAGACCGTGCGAGGGTGGAAAGGGAGGGGAAGGAGGGGCTCCCCTGAGGGACAAACGTGGGATCGACAACGGACAACACCGACTAATGACAAAGTAATCTAATCGCGGACGGCCAACGAGCAGTCGACGAAACCTTTCCTTCCGCCAATCTGTTCGTCCGTGCGCGCCGCCGCGCTGACGCTAGCATGCCCGCGCAGTCCAGACGTAGGGTAGGTAAATACCTTCCGTCCCCATATATATCAAGACTCGCGGCATGTTCATTCAAGTAGTTCGTCAGAACGACGCCGACAGCGCTGTCGCCGCGGGCACCTGTGTATCTTCACAGGAAAAATGTCTGCCCCCTTCACCCCTCAATTTTTACATCGAATTTTCTCAATAAATATACGGTTATAACCAAAACTATGCTTACAATTAGTTACGCCATATAAATCGACTATTCTCTATTGATAGAGACCAGAATAAATGTTATAAGTTACATATTAACAGAGATTCTTCCTTAGCAACGCGAAGCCACGCCCCTCGCGCCTAAAAGTCGAGAATCCGATTTCTCGGGCAATATATATATACCGTATGTCCAATGGCTAGTCGAGCAGGTGCAGCGACCTGAATTTTTCTGAAATTTGACTTCGGCAGTGTTTTAGTTAGAGTTGGCTTTGGAAGATGGCGCTACGTACGAGCGAAATATTTGAAATGGTAAAAGCGGGAGGTAGATAAATGCGGGAGAAGTGAAGTGTAACCTCAAAATTGTGAATGTTGGAATAATGGTGAGTAATTGTTTGAAACGATAAGACATAATAATTCGGGCTTCTTTTCGATGTTCAACCAAATAACACGACTGATATTTAATTGCAGAGAGAAACTGATGCGACTGGCAGTCGTGGAGGAAGGGGCTACCGTCAACGTGGTCCTCGCCAGAGTGGTCGAGCTCTGCCTCGTCGACGAAAGGTGCAATTGAAATGAAATTAAAGTCTGAGTCAAGGTGAAAATTGGAAGACATGGAAAGAAAACGCGGTAGAGTCGCCGACAGAAGGAGTGAGTAAAGTGCGAAAGAAAAGTGCAGTGACGCCGAAAAACCATGTGGAAGACAGTGACGAACAGCAGCAGCAGCTGGTCGACACTGCTTAACTCCGCACCAGCTCCTGAATGATATCTCGCCGATCGCGATACGCGGCCGCTCCGATGAACAACGATTCCAGACATTCGAGTCGTAGTAGCAGCAAGGACAGCAGTAGCAGCAGCAGCGTCAACGGCAGGGGCACTCTTTTAAAGCGAAGGCAGTCCAAGACCGACTCGAATAGCTGTAAGAGAAAGACGCATCGGCGGAAACATGAAATATCGAAGCAAGACTTGCAATGAGAGTGTGGTAAAAGAAAGAAAAAAAATGACAGAGACGAGGCGACGAGACAGAGGAGGAAGTCGTCACCACGAAGGGTTCCTGAAACGGTACCAGTACTAGCAACGTGTGAAGAGTTCAAGAGAACGGGACATCTACACCCAGTCGCAAATCATGCAGAGTTCCTGTGACATCCGACAGCGGCATCACGTCAGGAGTATGAACGGTGGAGAAGAACGGGAACCTCGCTGAAAAAGGAAGGAGCAGTGTTGGCGATGGCGGTGACAGCCCGGATCATGAGCAAAGGCTGAAGAACCTTGAGCGTTTTGGATAAAAAGTGGACGTGACTCGAAGCAGTTATCGTAAACGATTTACGCCGATACTGGTGCCGTAGCCAATCTCGATCACAATGGATTCTTCCAACTAGAGGCGGTTTCTATATCACTCGTCGCCGTTGATCCTTTCCCTCTTAATCCTTGTACATAATGCATCTGTTAATATGAAGTTTGATCCGAAACCCTTCCATCCTTCCTATTGTAACACTCTCGTAACAATACGGTCCGATTATTTTATATTCATAAGGTTTTATCAGCTTTACGCGTTATTTCTCGTTATTTTCGTTATTTAACCTTGCATTCATACATTATTACTGATGGATTATTAATAAATTAATTCATGAAAGTGACTCTACTGGCTTGTGCTATTTTTCGTCCGGTATTTCCTTCCGCAAGATATTTGGATAAATGTACCCCTTCGATCTTGAAGAGTTTGGTTGGAATAAGCAAGACGGATAGTGGACAGAGTTTAGGCATTAGGAGGCATACAAGATATCACAATCAGCGGGACAGGATTTCATGTAATCATGATTTATTAGAATTTTTTCATTCATAAAATTAGCTCCCGCAGGGGAAATTACATTTTGTACTGTAAACTATGAGATAGATGTATCTCATTTAGAGCTACTAATGAAGTATAAAATATCAATTGAACACAGATTTGTTGATACAGAAACGATTACTATCCACTTTACTTACTATAAATCATGATTACACGAAATCCTGTCTCGCTGATTGTGACATCTTGTATGCCTCCTAATGCCTAAACTCTGTTCACTATCCGTCTTGCTTATTCCAACCAAACTCTTCAAGATCGAAGGGGTACATTTATCCAAATATCTTGCGGAAGGAAATACCGGACGAAAAATAGCACAAGCCAGTAGAGTCACTTTCATGAATTAATTTATTAATAATCCATCAGTAATAATGTATGAATGCAAGGTTAAATAACGAAAATAACGAGAAATAACGCGTAAAGCTGATAAAACCTTATGAATATAAAATAATCGGACCGTATTGTTACGAGAGTGTTACAATAGGAAGGATGGAAGGGTTTCGGATCAAACTTCATATTAACAGATGCATTATGTACAAGGATTAAGAGGGAAAGGATCAACGGCGACGAGTGATATAGAAACCGCCTCTAGTTGGAAGAATCCATTGTGATCGAGATTGGCTACGGCACCAGTATCGGCGTAAATCGTTTACGATAACTGCTTCGAGTCACGTCCACTTTTTATCCAAAACGCTCAAGGTTCTTCAGCCTTTGCTCATGATCCGGGCTGTCACCGCCATCGCCAACACTGCTCCTTCCTTTTTCAGCGAGGCTCCCGTTCTTCTCCACCGTTCATACTCCTGACGTGATGCCGCTGTCGGATGTCACAGGAACTCTGCATGATTTGCGAAAGGGTGTAGATGTCCCGTTCTCTTGAACTCTTCACACGTTGCTAGTACTGGTACCGTTTCAGGAACCCTTCGTGGTGACGACTTCCTCCTCTGTCTCGTCGCCTCGTCTCTGTCATTTTTTTTCTTTCTTTTACCACACTCTCATTGCAAGTCTTGCTTCGATATTTCATGTTTCCGCCGATGCGTCTTTCTCTTACAGCTATTCGAGTCGGTCTTGGACTGCCTTCGCTTTAAAAGAGTGCCCCTGCCGTTGACGTTGCTGCTGCTGCTGCTGTCCTTGCTGCTACTACGACTCGAATGTCTGGAATCGTTGTCCATCGGAGCGGCCGCGTATCGCGATCGGCGAGATATCATTCAGGAGCTGGTGCGGAGTTGAGCAGTGTCGACAAGCTGCTGCTGCTGTTCGTCACTGTCTTCCCATGGTTTTTCGGCGTCACTGCACTTTTCTTTCGCACTTTACTCACTCCTTCTGTCGGCGACTTTGCCGCGTTTTCTTTCCATGTCTTCCAATTTTCACCTTGACTCAGACTTTAATTTCATTTCAATTGCACCTTTCGTCGACGAGGCAGAGCTCGACCACTCTGGCGAGGACCACGTTGACGGTAGCCCCTTCCTCCATGACTGCCAGTCGCATCAGTTTCTCTCTGCAATTAAATATCAGTCGTGTTATTTGGTTGAACATCGAAAAGAAACCCGAATTATTATGTCTTATCGTTTCAAACAATTACTCACCATTATTCCAACATTCACAATTTTGAGGTTACACTTCACTTCTCCCGCATTTATCTACCTCCCGCTTTTACCATTTCAAATATTTCGCTCGTACGTAGCGCCATCTTCCAAAGCCAACTCTAACTAAAATACTGCCGAAGTCAAATTTCAGAAAAATTCAGGTCGCTGCACCTGCTCGACTAGCCATTGGACATACGGTATATGTCAAAATGTCACACAATTTCCGCCTATCTTCGGCGATAGTCGGCCAGGATCGGAAATGTGTATACAGATGCGGCCCCACGCATACGCCATCAAATGTATGTGAGAGTGTGAGAGAGAATATATTCCTTGAATGTTTAGTCGTGGTTTTCAAAGTTAATCAATAAAATATTTCCACTCGCGAAACGATTTCCCTCGCGTTTATTTCGATCCTCTGACGCGCTTGTTAATAAAAAGTAAAAATTCAGTGTAATCTAAGTAGTGAATCTCAATAGTGATGAATGTGATAGCTTGATAATCGTTAGCATTTTTTCATATCGAGATAGTGAACGGATGCAGTGGTATTTTTCTCTAGTTGCCTGTGCATCAAGAGCAGGAAAGGAGACGGCAGTATCTCAGAAGAATTGCCATCAGATAAGTTTAATTGCCATCTGACAGCTTTAACCTAACTTTCGATGGAAGGACAAATATCTTCGTGTTCATTCTATTTTTTGTTTTCAGCGTCATGCGGGCACGGGACGATTCGATGGTTTTTCTTCTCAGTCATCAATATAAGCCGTGGCAGAATAGGAGATGCAATGGAATTGGATCACAATAATCAAGTAATTACTTTATCATTATTTTTCTCTATCGATATATTTCCTCTTTCGTATAACAAGTTCCAATTTATACACCGACCTGTCAAACCTGAAGTGTACATGTACCTCACTTCTATTTCATCTCTTCTTCGTCTCCGGTGTAACGACGGTCAATGAGGAATCACTGATATCGATAAGTACTGAATAAGGCCGTAAAAGTCTTCCTATTAAAATAAATACGGCTTTATATCGTGTAAGACGAAAACAATATAACATATATTCGAACTGTACAGAACCGTATTCATTTTTAATACGGAAACTTATACGAACTTATCCGACTTTTATCTACCAATCTGCCAATGCGCGACTCTTTACAAGGAATGAAGAAAAAGCTAAAGTAAATCAAACCATCGTTACACCAGAGGCGAAGAAAAGATGAAATAGAAGTGAGGGGTGCATGTATACTTCACGTTTGACAGGTCGGTATATAAATTGGAACTTGTGATATTATAATACGAAAGAGGAAACATATCATTTTTAATAATTCTCTCATTATTAGAATAGAATTGATTAACTCAGATTAATATAGTTTTTTAATTTCTACGTTTAGTAAGTTCGGTATATTTTAAATAGGCAAATGTTGCATATGATTGTTTGTGTTATTTACAATTTGTTACAGATCGTATGCGAACCCGAGGGGGTTTCTTTCGAACGAGGGATCATCCACTTGTTCCAAGAACCAGTTACATTCGGCGAGCTGGATCTGCTGTCTCGAGTGCATGGACGTACGTCACTTTAAATGGATGAACATTTTTATCCTTTAATATCCTCAGAACCGTAGACTTGCTGATTCTAACCTCTGCTGCCATAGCCCGAATATTCATTCGAGGGTTATTCCTTATTCTTTCTAGCACAGAGCATCGATATTTTGCTGCACCTATATTCTTCTGGGACTTCCTGAAATAATTATAAAAACCCCATATAATTCAGTCTGAACAAGTACAATCTTATCGAGCTATACCTTATCGAGGAGATTTTTCAACGTATTGATTCCGAAACGTTTTTATCGAGAAACTAGCAGTCCGTCAGTCCCGGCTTCGCACGGGTAGATTGTGGATTGATTTTGTCCGTCCACCATTGTTTAAATACATTTTTAATACAAAACTTTTAGTATTTTTCCCGGGCTACGCAATGGTCATATTGGATTTGACCTTGACCATGACCTTCAAGGTTATATCGAGGTCAAAGTAATTTTTTTTCACGTTCAAATGTGTCCTTGACCATTTTTTTCATGTTACCTTTATTGTCAGCGGAGGTCAAATTTAGGTCAAGTATAGATAGACTTTTTGAACACCCTGTATAAGATTTACTAACTCAGAAACCTTCGCGGATATGCGTCCAACTATTCCCCAAATTTTCATCGCAATCGGATGAACGGTTTAGGAAAGCATAATAATCATCAGTACCGGTACTTTTTGAACACCTTTTATAAGATTTACTAACTCAGAAGACTTCGCGGGCATGCGTCCAACCATTCCCCAACTTTTCATCGCAATCGGATGAACGGTTTAGGAAGGCATAATAATCATCAGTACCAGTACTTTTTGAACACCTTTTATAAGATTTACTAACTCAGAAACCTTCGCGGACATGCATCCAACCATTCCCCAACTTTTCATCGCAATCGGATGAACGGTTTAGGAAGGCATAATAATCATCAGTACCGGTACTTTTTGAACACCTTTTATAAGATTTACTAACAATAAGAAACCTTCGCGGGCATGCGTCCAACCATTCCCCAAAGTTTCATCGCAATCGGATGAACGGTTTAGGAAGGCATTTGATATTACCTTAAAGGTCACGGTCAAGGTCAAATCCAATACGACCACTGGGTAGCCAAGGGAAAATCCTTAAAGTTTTGTATTAAACATTTTTCTCTAAAATGTTTTCCCGCTGAGATAATCGGCCGTATCGCGACTTTTTGAACACCCTGTATAAGATTTACTAACTCAGAAACCATCGCAGGCATGCGTCCAACCATTTCCCAAAATTTCATCGCAATCGGATGAACGGTTTAGGAAGGCATACGAGACATACAGACAGACAGACAGACAGACAAACATTCATTTTTATATATATAGATATATATTTCTAACATATACGGTAGTGTTCACGAATATTGTAAAATATCGCAGGAATGTTACAGAAAAGTTACTTGCAAAAACGTGCTTTGTAGGGTGTAAATGATGATATTTTGTAATTTCCATCGTTACACCAGAAGTGAAGAAGATTTGAAATAGAAGTGAGGTACATGTACACTTCACGTTTGAGAGGTCGGTATATAAATTGGAACTTGTGATAGTATAATACAAAAAAGGAAATATATCGATAAAGGAAAAATAATAATAAAGTAGTTATTCCATTATTGTAATCCAATAACATTGTATCACTTATTTTTCTGCCACGACTTTGATTGTTGATAGTGGATGGATCAACTAATAAATTTGATTTTTCTTCACTATCAGACCTGTCAAACGTGAAGTGTACATGTACCTCACTTCTATTTCATCTCTTCTTCGCCTCTGGTGTAACGATGGAAATTACAAAATATCATCATTTACACCCACAAAGCACGTTTTTGCAAGTAACTTTCTGTAACATTCCTGCGATATTTTACAATATTCGTGAACACTACCGTATCTTAGAAATATATATTTCTCGATAAAAACGTTTCGGAATCATTACGTCGAAAGATCTCCTCGATAAGGTACAGCTCGATAAGATTGTACTTGTTATAGGGCTGAATTATATGGAATTCTTATAATTATTTTAGGACGTCCCAGAAGAATATAGTTACAGCAAAACCTCAATGCTGTGCTGGAAATTTATTTACGAGTAAGGGCGAAATTTCAGCGGTGCATGCAAAAGGATTTCTTAAAACTATTCCAACGTCTTGAGTTAATATATATAACAACATATATACTGTCATAAGTGGTATCTTTACATCTGATGAAACAATTCGTCACGGTCATTGGAAGAGTAAACAGTATGTCCGATGGCAAACTCTAACTTTTGAATTTCCCTGACATTTGGCCGGAAGTGGTTGGATTGGTCCTCTAGTCATTCATAGTTAGAATTGGTTTCGGGAGAGTGCCCTGCTGTCTTACGAGCCGAGCAAGAAGTGTCAAACGTCTGATCTCCCAGTAGCTGTCAATTCGGGAGATCGAAGCATCTAACCTCGAAATTGTTAATTTATAAATAATGATTAATAATTTGTAGAAGTGATAAGAAATAATCATTCGGGTTTCTTCGATGAGATTCCCTAAGCGTTTAAAAATCGGTGTCCGATTTTTGATAATAACTGTTGCTTCAACTTCCAGTGAAATTAAGTATTACTGCAGGACGAGTAGGTTAGAAGATTTTCATGAAAACTCACGATTTTCTGACATGTCATCTCGTACAGGTGCATCCGAAGAGGATCTAGCTCGTGTTCTGTCCTTAAAAAGATGACTCGATGGACATCGGAGAAGGTCAGGCTTATCACCGAGAGCCTATTACCCACGGTACATTAATTGCAATACGCGCTTCTCGTTTCAACTATTCCAGCGTTAAATAACTTTTACTTCTTTCAAGCTAATAACCTTTTATGAACTGTTCGTGGTAGGAGGCAGCGATCGATAACAGCGACTCGTCGTAGACAAGTTTGTCTATTAAAACTAAAAGGCAATTCGGTGTGCCGAACTACTACTGCGATAATGTGCCCAAGCTCACGGTCTATTCTGCGATTAACGTTAACGTAATCGTGATTATGCTCGGGTGATGGGTGTTCTAAAAGAATTAAAGTTGATACTAAACATCGAACGCTGTAAGCTGACTTGTTAGTGTATGCCTTGCAACTGGAACATCATCGCAGGAATAATTTGTCTACGATTAGTCACAATCATTCATTAGTCATGATCGCTGCCCCCTACGATGAACAGTTTGTACAAGGTAAATACATTGAAAGAGGTGAAAGTTATTTAAAGCAGGAATAATTGAAACGAAAAGCGCATATTGCAATTAATGTACCATGGGAAATAGGCGCTCGGTGACAAGCCTGACATTCTCCGATATCTATCGAGTCATCTTTTTACGGACAGGATACGAGCTAGGTCCACTTCGGTTACATCTGTACGAGATGATATGTCAGAAAGTCGTGAGTCTTCATGAAAATCTTCTAACCTACTCGTTCTGCAGTAATACTTAAGCGGCCCTCACACGATCAGTATTACTGACAGTATTTCGAAATACTGACAATATTACTGACCGTGTGAGGGCAAATACTGATGGAGTATCAGTATACGGATGATACTTTCGGGATCCTGAAAGTATTTGGGCGGAGCCAAAATACTGATGAAAATACTGATAGTCTGAGTGCAAGAGCATCAGGAATTGAACAGTATTTCAAGCGCAGCCATGGAAGCAACGTGCCCGTGCCGTCGTACATAAGGCTCACCCGGCTCCGATTTCGGGAATGAACAAGAAGAAACCATAAAATCCGTACTAAAAAGATTTATCGATGTATATAGGTCAATGCCCGAGTTGTGAACATCACAACGAAAGAATATTCAGATTGGGACAAAAAAAAGAGGATATAAAACTTTACATCAATTTTTTTTTCCTTTTGCGATCCTTTAAACTTGTACAATATAATGTAATTGCAATGCAAGCCTTTTGTTTCCTGTCCATTCTTTAAAATTATAGTACAGAAAAACAACGACGTTCTACGAACTACAAATCTATACTGACATAAATACTGATCGTGTGCGGTGAATTTTGAAGTACTTATGAAATACTGTCAGTAATACTGATCGTGTGAGGGCCGCTTTAATATCACTGGAAGTTGAAGCAACAGTTATTGGCAAAAATCGGACACCGATTTTTAAACACTTGGGGAAACTCACCGAAGAAACCGGAATAATTATTTCTTATCACTTGTACACATTATTCATCATTATTTACAAATAACCGATTTCGAGGTTAGATGCTTCGATCTCCCGAATTGACGGCTACCGGGAAATCATGGGGGCCTTTCTCGAGTAACTCGTATCTTTGCGTGCACGCAACTCAGCGAAGAGACCAATCAGGATCAAGTATTCCGTTGCGGTTAGGGGTCCTGATTGGTCTACTCGCAAAGAAACGTATACGCATCTTAGCGAGTAGACCAATGAGGACCCCCACCACAACGGAATACTTGATCTGCAACAGTTAGAGCCGGTTTTACCAATGCCAATTTATACCTAGAATAAGTATACCAAGAATAAATTTACACTCTCTCTCTCTCTCTCCTTTATACCTGGTATAAAGCGCAGGCGTTTATTTTTATATTATTTTACCAGCTCCAAGTTTGCCTGGGATAACTATTCTAGGTATAAGCGTTGGCCATCCAACATTATTTTTAGGTTGGTTGTAAGAAGTACGTATTGCGCATGACATTTGGTCGTTTTGACAGCTATTCCGGCTCGATAAATGAAATTCGGAGTTGTTTGTTCTCAGTATAATCTAACTTTTTGTTTGACATCTTTATTCTTTGACGACATAATCACAACCTGATAGTGTTGGTAAATTGTTATTAATTTTGAAGTAGAGTTGATTGATGTACCAGTTTTTGAATCATAATCTGATGATGACCTTGACGTATTACCAAGAATCAGAAATCCGAAGAAAATAGGTGCCCAGTAAATAAAAGATCTATAACAATATATTTATATTTTCGTAACAATAACTTTTATTTTCGAGTCGTCGATAAAAGCATCAGGTACAAAACACGTCCAAACATTCGATATCTCACCAACAATCGAGGGTCATTCCATACCAAATCGGACACTTTTTGGAGTAACATTTCGGATTTTGCTCAAATTTGGATATATTGTAGTCTTTGTCGATGTTTAACCGTATCTCGAAGGATTTTTCAAAATTTTGAAAATTGTTGATTTTACAGCCACTTGAAAAATAACGCTGCTTTTTTTTCATTAAATTATAATTATCAAACCGGTTGTCGGCTGAGAATAATCTTTTGGATACTAAAAGTGAAAGAGTTGAAAAACCAGAGAAAAATTGCATCGATCAAAAAAAAAAATTTTTTAATAATTTTATTTGCCCTTGATTTAAACAAATGACGTATTTTCATAGCTGGCCACTTTTTAAAAATCTGAAAAAAAGCAAGCATATACTTTGATATCCTCTCCTTAACGACAAACAAACAAAAATAACGACGCTCTTTAAAATTGACGACACAAAAATTAATTGAAGTTGACGCCGCGTCGGAATTGGCACGTCGGCCCCGCCACCAGCCACCGGTCGGTGGGTTCGACTGGCTTGGCGACACGCTAGCGGCGGGGCCGACGCGGCGAGGCCGACGCGGCGTCAACTTCAATTAATTTTTGTGTCGTCAATTTTAAAGTGTCGTTATTTTTGTTTGTTTGTCGTTAAAGAGAGGATATCAAAGTATATGCTTGCTTTTTTTCAGATTTTTAAAAAGTGGCCAGCTATGAAAATACGTCATTTGTTTAAATCAATTGCAAATAAAATTATTTAAAAAAGTTTTTTTTTGATCGATGCAATTTTTCTCTGATTTTTCAACTCTTTCACTTTTAGTACCCAAAAGATTATTCTCAGCCGACAACCGGTTTGATAATTATAATTTAATGAAAAAAAAGCAGCGTTATTATTCAAGTGTCTGTAAAATCAACAATTTTCAAAATTTTGAAAAATCCTTCGAGATACGGTTAAACATCGACAAAGACTACAATATATCCAAATTTGAGCAAAATCCGAAATGTTACTCCAAAAAGTGTCCGATTTGGTATGGAATGACCCAAGAATGTGTTCATTCTCAAAAAAAACTATGAGGGTCGTCAATAATAGTAATTACAACGTAAAATTGCACCATTTGATCAAAATCTCGTATCGGACAAAAAATATATTCTAAAATCTATAAATTTTTTAATCGCTACAACTTAAGATTTATCACGCGATGACATTACTCGGAGATTACATGGAGCGGTACAATGCTATCGTTTTTTTAAGTATACGCGACCCTATCAAAAAGTATACAAAGAACGTTGTACGACTTGATGTCTAGTGCCGAGGTATCTTACAAGTGTATTACTACAAATCTAAAATTTCTTCATATTCTACATCGTACGACGGATGTATCACTTCTGCTCCTGAAAACTCTGCAATCACGCGAATAGAGAAGAAAGGTATAATGTTTACCTAGATAAATTTAAATGTTACTTATAGAAGACAATGCAATGGTAGATGACTTCTTTGGTTGATATTATTGGATACCGTTGAGATTCTCGCGATTAGAGACCCGCGTGCGTAAATTTTAAATTTAAACTTGCATTTTCTGAGAAAAAGAGCGAAGAGAGAAAACAAAATTTTCCCGACGTTTCTATGAGCTTCTATCCTCCAATTAAAAAAGAACCTTAATCTAAAATGTGTCGCGCAAAATTACCTCGCAGGGAAAGACTCATTTATAAAAAAAGAAGAGAGATCTATTAATTTTGATTCTGAAAAGGAAGGCTACAATAGCCGTTCCTCGGAGCACCGTTCGACGCGAAAATGCTGCGACCTAGAGAACTTGAGCATCATCGAGTTTTTAATCTATAATAGAACGAATCATCGAACGTTAACGTGGAGGTGGAATTTTTACTGTCCGGCGATTGCATTGCGATATATCGTTTCCGTAAGATCTCTTGAAGGTCGTTGCAAGAGCTATTTTCTCGTTTGGCTCGCAAATGTCTCCCACCCGGCCATCTGAAAAACACGTTTAAAAGCCCACTGTGAACAAAATCAATCCTTCGCAGCCACGACATTCTGACAATGCGAAACTCCTCTTTGATCCTGGCGAATTAAAAGTTTACCGCGATAAAATTGTTTAATCGTACCTAGTGACGAGTTTCAATTTGACTTTGTCGATGTTTTTCAGTATGTCGCCCATTGATTTCTGGGAGATCAGTGGCGGTTTATGCCGATCGACGAACTTGTAGTCCTGTAAACTAGCTCTCCTCGTGATGTTAGGAGTCGTCGGAGGTTGCAGAGGTGACGGCATATAATAATAACTAATTAAAAGTTTTAACATTACGATAAAAACGATTACCTACAGTAATTAGCATTGATCCCGAAGCAAGAAATCTTAAAGTTGGCAATAATTTCGTTGCTGGCTGAACTGCTGCATTTCTTTGCGACCTCGAAGCAATGCGATGTCGTATTTGTCCCAATAATCTCTGACAGGTTTGTTTTTCCAGACGAAATCAAGTGAAGAATTCTACATCATTGTAGTCTTCGAAATAGTCAACTCTGGAATAGTTTTGTATTAGATTTGGTTATAAATTAGTAGGTATAGGTATCCTTTATTTACTTACCGGGCACGTATTTTCATAGGATTTCTCATTCTTTGTAAGACGTCAATTTCATCATCAGATGATGATTCGAAAACTGGCACATCAATCAACTCCATTTCACAACTAATAACAATTATTATGATTCCGTCACGTTTCTGATTCTGTCACGGAAGAATAAAGACGCAAACAAAAAGTTATGTTATACCGAGGATAGCTAGCTTATCCAGCGCTGAAACTGCCGGATAAGCTATCCCTGCATTTATTCCAAAGTTTATCCTATTCTAGACTTATACCATCGTGGTAAAACACTTGCGTACTGGTTATTCTCAGTATAGCGCTATACGGCGTTTATACCGTGTTGGTAAAACCGGCCCATAGATGATTTTTATTCGCATTGGCATGTTTATGATGATATTTGCAATGAATGTTCTACTCGGACTGAAATGAGTCGTAAGGTCAGCATCGAAGCTGTAAATAATGTGGTAATAATTAAATTAAATTTATTTACGAGTAAGGACGAAATTTCAGCGGTGCATGCAAAACGATTTCTTAAAACTATTCCAACGTCTTGAGTTAATATATGTAACAATACATATACTGCCATAAGTGGTATCTTTACATGTTATGAAACAATCCGTCATGGTCATTGGAAGAGTATACTTAGAGAGTTGAAGGTAAAACGTCTTCAGGGATTTCTGTAGACGACCAAAGTATAAGAAAAATCCGATGGCCTGTAAATTCGAAAGCGGTATATGTTTTATTTCTCCAAAATACTAAGGCAAAGTGAAAAATATAGGGGCTCTCTCTAGTCTATATAAATCCCTTTCAAAATATCACGAGAATAAATCAAAAGTAACGTGGTTATAATTAATTAGCTCGTATCGGTATAAAATGTGAAACTTTAATTTTGTGGTAATAAAAAGCTATTCTTCTACATGTACGTATTCTCCTCATGAATAAATTCCAAAAAGTAGTGAAATCCCCCCACAAAAACTGATTCTCTATAAAAAAAAAGGGCGGTAGGTTCATTCAGTGCCAACAAAAATTGATACATAAAATACTCTCCAAAAAAGATTTGAAATCAATTAAGATCGCCATGTTCAAGATTTATATATAAAAAGTAAAAGACATCATTTGAAAAGAAAATTATTGTAAATCAAGTTACTAAAAAATTCAACTAAAAAATTTATAAACAAATTTTCATAAAAAAGCGCGTTTTTTCCTCCAAATTAAAAAATTCTAACAGAGAATTATATTCGATGTTTATACACTTATGATTTTAAATAAATTCATAGGTACACTTATATGATACCACCAATATACCGAAAGTCGCACGGGAAACCGACCAGGCGGGGGCCTTCTAAATTTCTCTGAATTTGACTTCGGCAGTGAAATTTATGAATTACTGTAGCACCGTCCAAGCACTACCAATTTTCGGTATAGTGGACAAAATATGAAAACTTAAACGCGGCAAGTTCTTTTTTATGAAAATTTGTTTATAAATTTTTAGTCGAATTTTTTAGCAACTTGATTTACAATAATTTTCTTTTCAAATGATGCCTTTTAATTTTTATATATAAATCTTGAACATGGCGATCTCTTAATTGATTTCAAATTTTTTTGGAGAGTATTTTACGTATCAATTTTTGTTGGCACTGAATGAACATGCCGCCTTTTTTTACAGTGAATCTGTTTTTTGTGGTATATTAGTACGAGATCTCACTGCAAAATTACGTAGGTATCTGTTTTTTCAATGAAACTTAATTCAAATGAAAGATTAATGCCAATGTAATGTATTACTTCCGGGTTGCCTATAAAAAATTAGCCGCAACTATGTGTAATTAAATATATTGTGTCATTTATTTGTATGAAATTGAACTATCTGTTTTTTAAGTGAATGAAACGTCATTTGAAAGAAAATGATGCGAAGAATGTAAAAAAATAGGGTTGCCAGCTCTCAGTAAGCCGCAACCTCTAGGCAACCAGGTGTAAACAGGTACATTATTGTTGATTATTTACGGTCATGTGTTTTTCAAGACAAAATTATACCAAATTGAAGCTAAATTTTTACTGAATACAATAATCTATGGTTGCCTGTAAAAAAGTGGCCGCAAGCAGTGGTTGCCATGATTTGAATTAATTACCCTCGCTCTTTAGAAAAATGTGAGCGAGAGGGAAGGAATGCTCGCGCTGCTTCGTGCTGTAAACAAGGATACAGCATGGCCGATATGGCAGCTGTACGCAGGGCCGCAACTAACGGGGGGCCATTTCGTGCCACGCACGAAGGCGCACTAGCCATGGATCGCCAAACCTTTCTATAGAAAATGGCGCTAAGTACGAAGGCGTCTCTTCATCTAGAAGCGGCCCTGGCTGTACGTATACAGTATGTCCGACGGTAAACGCAAGAAACCTGAGTATACCACACAGAAGTTCTAAAATTATACCTTAATACCTACCTGACTTCGGTAAATAGCGGTCCCAGTAGATAGTATTCGTTATTGAAGTGAAGACGCGTTGACGTACAGCCAGGGCCGCTTCTAGATGATGAGACGCCTTCGTGCTTAGCGCCCTTTTCTAGAGAAGGAACGAGGCCTTTTGGAACCCCATGGCTAGTGCGCCTTCGTGCATAGCACGAAATGGCCCCCCGTTAGACGCAGCCCTGCGTACAGCTGCCATATTGACCATGCTATGTCCTTGTTTACAGCACGAAGAAGCGCGCGCATTCCTTCCCTCTCGTCACATTTCTCTAGAGGGCGAGGGTAATTAATTCAAATCATGGCAACCACTGCTTGCGGCCACTTTTCTACAGACAACCGTAGATTATTGTGTTCAGTAAAAATTTAGCTTCAATTTGGTACAATTTTTTCTTGAAAAACACATGACCGTAAATAATCAACAATCATGTACCTGTTCACACCTGGTTGCCTAGAGGTTGCGGCTGACTGAGAGCTGGCAACCCTATTTTTTTTACATTCTTCGCATCATTTTCTTTCAAATGACGTTTCATTCACTTAAAAAACATATAGTGCAATTTCATAAAAATAAATGACACAATATATTTAATTATACATAGTTTCGGCTAATTTTTTATAGGCAATCCGGAAGTAATACATTACATGGGCATTAATCTTTCCTTTGAATTAAGTTTCATTGAAAAAACAGACACCTACATAATCTTGCAGTGGGATCTTAGGCTATATGTAGGTGTTCGTATCAAGAGACACGGCAGTGTCTCGCGGCATGTTCGTTCAAGTACTTTCGCGCTCAGACACGACAGCACTGATGTCGCGAGCGCACCCGTGTCTCTACACCACAAGTGTCTGCCCCCTGTATCCCTCAATTTTTACATCGAATTTACTCAATAAATATACGGTTATAACCAAAACTATGCTTAGTTACGCCATATAAATTGACTATTCTCTATTGATAGAGACCAGAATAAATGTTATAAGTTACATATTAACAGAGATTTTTCCTTAGCAACGCGAAGCCACGCTCCTTGCGCCTAAAAGTCGAGATAATCCGATTTCTCGGGCGATATATATATGTCAAAATCTCACAAAAATTCCGCCTATCTTCGGCGATAGTCGGCCATGATCGGAAATATGTACACAGATACGGCCACACGCATACGTCATCAAATGTATGTGAGAGTGTGTGAGAGAATATATTCCTTAAATGTTTGGGTATTTTCAAAGTTAATAAAATATTTCCATTTTCGCGAAACGATTAACCTCGCGTTTATTTCGATCCTCGGACGCGCTTGTTAATAAAATGTAAAAATTCAGTGTAATCGGAGTTATGATTCTCAATAGTGGTGAATGTGGTGAATTGGAACTTCTGATAGTATAATACGAAAGAGGAAATATATCGATAAAGGAAAAATTATAATAAAGTAGTTCCTACATTATTATAATCTAATTCCATTGTATCCCTTACTTTTCTGCCACGACTTTGATCGTTGATTGTGAAGAAAAATCAAATTTATTGGTTGATCCATCTACTATCAACAATCAAAGTCGTGGCAGAAAAATAAAGGATACAATAGAATTGGATTACAATAATGTAGTAACTACTTTATTATTATTTTTTCTTTATCGATATATTTCTTCTTTCGTATTATACTATCAGAAGTTCTAATTTATATACCAACCTATCAAACGTGAAGTGTACATGTACCTCACTTCTATTTCATCTCTTCTTCGCCTTTGATGTAACAATGGAAATTACAAAATATCCATTTAAAGTGGCACACGTCCATGCACTCGAGACAGCAGATCCAGCTCGCCGAATGAACTAATGCAACTGGTTCTTGAAACAACAAGTGGATGATCCCTTGTTCGAAAGAAATCCCCTCGGGTTCGCATACGATCTGTAACAAATTGTAAATAACATAATCATTTGCATTTTCACTGTTTAAAATATACCGAACTTACTCAACGTAGAAATTAAGAAACTATATTAATCTGAGTTAACCAGTTCTAATGATAGAATTATTAAAAATGATATATTTCATCTTTCGTGTTATACTATCACAAGTTCCAATTTATATACCGACCTGTCAAACGTGAAGTGTACATGTACCTCACTTCTATTTCATCTCTTCTTCGCCTCTAGTGTAACGATGGAAATTACAAAATATCATAACTTTTATATAGGGTTTTTATAATTATTTTAGGAAGTCCCAGAAGAATACAGGTGCAGCAAAATATCGATGCTGTCCTAGAAAGAATGAGGAATAACCCTCGAACCCTAATCGATATCAGTGATTCCTCATTGACCGCCCGTGTAGAAAACCACTAGAGAATACTACAGAATATTTTCAACCACTACTGAAAACCTGAGTAGTGGTGAGCAGTGGTTCAACGATGGTCAGTAGTGGTTCAACGATGGTCAGTAGTGGTTCAATGGTGGTGAGCAGTGATCCAAAAGTGATATTTAGGGTCGGTTTTACCAACACGGTATAAACGCGTTATAGCGCTATATATATATAACCAGTACGCAAGCGTTTTACAAGTATGGTATAAGTCTGGAATAAACTTTGGAATAAATGCAGACATAACTTATCCGTCAGTTTCATCGTGGGATAAGCTAGCTATCCTCAGTATAACCTAACTTTTTGTTCGTGTCTATATTCTTCCGTAACATAGTCATAACCTGATCGTTGTGGTAAATTGTTATTAATTTTGAAATCGAGTTATTTAATATACCAGTTTTTGAATCATCATTTGAAGATATTGACGTATTACCAAGAATGAGAAATCCGAAGAAAATACGTGCCCGGTAAGTAAATAAAAGATACCTATACCTATTAATTTATAATCAATATCTAATACAAAACTATTCCAGAGTTGACTATTTCGAAGAATACTTACAATGATGTAAAATTCTTCACTCGATTTCGTTTGGAAAAACAAAACCGGCCAGAGATTATTGGGACAAATACGACATCGCATTGCACCGAGGTCGCAAAGAAATGCAGCAATTCAGCCAGCAATGAAATTATTGCCAACTTTAAGATTTCTTGCTTTGGGATCAATGCTAATTACTGTAAGTAATCGTTTTGATCGTAATGTTAAAACTTTTAATTAGTTATTATTATATGCCGCCACCTCTGCCACCTCCGACGACTCCTCACATCGCGAGGAGAGCTAGTTTACAAGACTACAAGTTCGTCGAACGGCATAAACCGCCACTGATCTCCCAGAAATTAATGGGCGATATACTGAAAGATATCGACAAAGTCAAATTGAAACTCGTCGCAAGGTATGATTAAATAATTTTATCGCAGTAAACTTTTAATTCGCCAGGAACAAAGACGAGTTTCGCATTGTCAGAATGTCGTGGCTGCGAAGGATTGATTTTGTTCACAGTGGGCTTTTAAACGTGTTTTTCAGATCGCCAAGCGAGAGACCTTTGCGAGCCAAACGCGAAAGTAGCCCTTGCAACGACCTTCAAGAGATCTTACGGAAACGATATATCGCAATGCAATCACCGGACAGTAGAAATTCCACCGCGACGTTGACGCTCGATGATCCGTTCTAGATTAAGAACTCGATGATGCTCAATTTCTCTGGGTCGCAGCATTCGCATCACACGGTGCTCCGAGGAACGGCTATTGTAGCCTTGCTTTCCACGCGTGAGATTGAATCATGATTATAATTTTATCTGAGTCAAAGCTCTGGAGAATAAAAATTAATAGATCTCTCTTCTTTTTTTATAAGTGAGTCTTTCCCTGCTAGGTAATTTCGCGCGACACATTTTAGATTATAGTTCTTTTTTAATAGGAGGATAGAAGCTCATAGAAACGTCGGGAAAATTTTGTTCTCCCTTTGCTCTTTCACTAGAAAATGCAAGTTTAAATTTAAAATTTAAGCACACGGGTCTACAATCGCGAGAACCTCAACGGTATCCAATAATATCAACCAAAGAAGTCATCTACCATTGCATTGTCTTCTATAAGTAACATTTAAATTTATCTCTAGGTAGGTATTATACCTTTCTTCAATTTGCGTGATTGCAGAGTTTTCGGGAGCAGAAGTGATACATCCGTCGTATAATTTAAATTTTGTACCCTTTTATACGATTCAATAAAAAAAATAGTATAACCATTACATGTGCACTACTTAGCACTTCTTACCACTACGTACCACTGCATGCCACTATTCACCACTGTATACCACTACTGACCACTATTCACCACTGTATACCATTACTGACCACTATTGTAGAAACCACTACTGACCACTGTAGTGTTTAGTCCGCTGTAGTGGTTTTCGACAAGGGCGTCGTTACACCAAAGGCGAAGAAGAGATGAAATAGAAGTGAGGTACATGTACACTTCACTTTTAACAGGTCGGTATATAAATTTGAACTTGTGATAGTATAATACGAAAGAGGAAATATATCAATTTTAATAATTCTGTCAATATTATCTATAGAATTAGTTAACTCAGATTAATATAGTTTCTTAATTTCTACGTAGAGTAAGTTGGGTATATTTTAAATAGTGTGTAATGTTCTTACGATATTAATGCACGCACTAGTTTCGATTAACAAAGAGTTTATTAACAGAAGTTACAAAGTGAACAAGAGAACTTAGAACGATGCCGGAACCATGCGTATAGCTTAACGGTCGGGAGAGAAGAGAGAGTCTCGACGATGACTCGTCGGACACGTATCGCGCAGGCGGCGCTGTGCTCGCGTAACGCGTACTTCGATAGATAGCGACATAGTAGCTAAAGGTGTGGCCCCCCGCCACCAGATGGCGCTGCTCTTCTCACTAGTGGTCGAACACGAGTACGTTTCTACATAAGACCGAAGCTGTTCGACAACCACGGAGGACAGAGCACACAGAGCGTCTAAGGCAGGAGTCGGCCGAGCCTTACTGACGAGTCCACAGGCCGACTCCGGGACGAAACGCTCCGCCGATAACATGGCGATCGCTCTTTTCGCCAAAGTGGTGACCCCGACGTGATCCAGCGGAGAAGATAATCATTCCTGCAGAGCATACCTTCTGGACCAAGGGAACTCCCATGACAAGGACACCTTGATCTCTGGAAGCAGAACCGACATCACGCTGACGGCACGGCACGTGTACACGCCCGGCACGGCACACTCACGCCCCGGCACGGCACATGTGTACACGCTCCGTCATGACGTCACGGCTCACACACTCAGGATCGATCTCTCACACGCTGCGACGAACACACCGGCGGAGTTCCAACCCACGACGTTCCAGCCACACGCAGACACGCTCACAGCCAAGCCGTTGCCACACACACCAACTTCTTCCGCTTCGTTCCGTCTGCATACATCAGACCCATCAGAAGTCACTAGGGAGGGAGTACTGTAGCGGCCCGTCGCGCTACGGCGCCTTGCCGCCAGGTGGCGCCGACCTTCGACTCCACGGCTTTCGGCTTCTCGTTAGTGGTCCAACAACGGGCAAGTTTCTATATAAGACCGCAGCTGCCCGTCTATCACCGAGGACCACAGAGCGTCTAAGGCAGGAGTCGGCCTAGCCTTACTGACGAGTCCACAGGCCGACTCCGGGACGAAACGCTCCGCCGATAAGATGGCGACCACATCCTTTTCGCCACATTGGTGACCCCGACGTGATCCAGCGGAGAAGATCATCATCCTGCAGCATACCTTCTGGACCAAGGAATTCCCATGATAGGACATCTTCATCCGGAAGCAGAGCCAACCACACACACACGGCCACGACGCTCTCAGCCAGCACCAGCCACAGCACCAGCGCTCACACACAAGGCCATGCTAGACCCACGCAGGCAGCAGCCCCAGACCAGCGCACGCACACACACGGCCATGCTAGACCCACGCAGGCAGCAGCCGCATCATCACACACACACAGGATCGACCTTGCACACGCTGCGACGAACACCAGCGGAATTTCCAACTCACGATGTCCCAGTCACATAGAACCACGCTCACACAGCCATCGCCACGCACACCACCATCTTCCACATCGTTACGCCTGCCTCCAGCAGCCGTCACTGGGGGGAGTACTGTGGCGGCCCGCCACCAGATGGCGCTGCTCTTCTCACTAGTGGTCGAACACGAGTACGCTTCTACATAAGACCGAAGCTGTTCGACAACCACGGAGGACAGAGCACACAGAGCGTCTAAAGCAGGAGTCGGCCGAGCCTTACTGACGAGTCCACAGGCCGACTCCGGGACGAAACGCTCCGCCGATAACATGGCGATCGCTCTTTTCGCCAAAAAGGCACTACATTCCCCCACACTTAATTTAGAACATATAGCGCTCATTTATTACATTCCGCTATCTTCGAACGCTATACAGAACTAATTTTGACAAGTCCCTTACAATCTAGATTTACTTAAGCTTAGTTATCCTAGACGAACGCCGTAATGGTATTTCCGCAGGAACAGTATCTCTCTTAATAGAGTTCTTACGCACGCTCTCATTCGTTTTCAAGTTACAACGGCGTATCTGGTTTACATGGCGCTTCCACTTTCGACCATCATGAGTGGCTAACTTATACGTAACAGGCGAAAGTTGTTCGAGCACGCTAGATTTGAGCCATGAATCCGAACTGTAATCTTTTGCCATAACCGTCTCGTTAATCTCAAAGTTGATCGCACGGTTTCCACGGAAGAACCGTTTCTGCGCCTCTTGTTTATGCTCCACTGATTGACGCAGTGAAGGGTGCAAAAGGTCTAATTTCGTACGGAATTTCCGACCGATTTGCAACTCTGCCGGGCTGCAATTCGTAGTGCAGTGCGGCGTCGCTCGACAATGAAACAAATATTTGCAGAGAGCCTCGTGTCTCGCATAACCTTCCTTTAACAAAAGCTTAAATTTATTCTTAAAGCTACGAACCGCATTTTCCGCTGCCCCGTTGGACGCTGGATGATAGGGTGCCGTACGCACATGATGAACACCATGCGACTTTAAGAATTCGCTGAATACGTGGGAGCAGAAAGTCGGACCATTATCGGTCACTAAGGTTAACGGAATTCCCCACGTGCACATATATTCTCTCAAAACCTTGATTGTGGATTCCGCTGTGATATTGTTAAGTTCCTTAACATCTACCCACTTCGAAAAAGAATCGATAATGATTAAATACATTTTCCCTTCGATCGGACCAAGAAAATCGGCATGTAGTCGATGATTCGGACCTTCAGGCCATTTCCATGGATGCAACAATGCTCTAGGTGGATTATCCGATGATTCCAAACAAAGCTTACAAGATTTAGCGATATCTTCGATTGCACTATCGAGTCCTGGCCACCAAAAGTATGATCGCGCAATAGCCTTCATACGCACTATGCCCATGTGTGTACGCTGTGTAATTCCTCTAAAAGGTTTTCGCGCAATTTCTCTGGAATGGCCACTCGATGTCCCCATATTACACATCCTTTTTCCACCGATAGTTCTTTCGCACGACATTGAAACTGCTTGTACTTATCGTTAACTAACTTCGGCCATCCTGTCATCGTGAAATTTTTCACTTGACTCAATACCGGATCTAAATCAGTTTCTTCGCTAACCGTCTCAGCGTTAATCGAGCTAACATCATCCGTGACATAATTTAAATAAGAATATTCTTTCTCGTCAGGCTCATTTTCCGATTCACGAGTAATTAGCGGTACGCGCGACAATCCATCCGCTCGAGCGTTGTCAACTCCTTAATATAGGGGAAAGCGAGGAGAGATGGCACACGTTTTACAAAATTTAAAATATTTTCTTATTAACGAAAAATTAAAAAATACCAAGTAATACAGAAAACTAACAATAACTTTAGCGTACTTTTGGTATAGTTGAAAAACACAAAACACTTATCATAATGACACCAAAAAGAAAAAAGTAAAATACTAAATTGGTCCATCTGTCCTACTTAGAGTGTAGGAGAGTTGGACCATTAGGGGTAGGATAGATGGACTATTAACTTTTAACGCTTTTTCTTGATTGCTTTAATGCCGTACGTTTGACAAATGTTTTCATAAGATGTGCAGTCGTCGTGCAGCCATTTCAAACACAAATCGCACTTAAGCCAGTCATCCTTTTTCTTGGTTTGCCGATAATCTTCGTTGCACCCGAGACGCATTCATTTTCCATATCGCTAAAATGTTAAAATGTTATTGCCAGGTATAAATAATCCGCAGACCATGTAGTCCTTGGAGGTGTGTTCAGTTTTTGCTTGCACTTGTTGGGCATTTTTCTGAAATCATACCTAAAGCCTTAGTCCATCTCTCCTCGCAAATGCTGGTCCATCTCTCCTAAAAGCTTAGGAGAGATGGACCGGACAATATTTACTAAACGAAACTATATACACGCCTGTTTTAAGGTTAGGTGTCCACCAGAAAACCCGTCTTACCAGTACTTTGCACTGCATTAGGCTAAAATTTACCTTAAAGTGATTTAATTGACGAACAAAATAACCTCAGAAATTTGTTTAGCGTAGTCAAAAACAATGATCGCTTGTAACTAACAAAAACAATGACAAACAACAGCAGAAACGGATTTAAAAGCACGACTGTTAACTGCGGCTATGTCAACGTGATTGGATCGGGCCTTGTTGCCACGATGCAAAAGATATCGCTGGTGGTCCGTCTCTCTTACTGTGCCATCTCTCCTCGCTTTACCCTACTTAATATCGTAATCGTAGGCTGACAGTAATACAGCCCATCTTTGTACTCTATTTGCCGACATCTGAGGCAAACCATTCTTTGGACCGAAAATATAAACCAAGGGCTTATGATCCGTCTCCAAAATGAAACGACGACCATAGACAAACTGATGAAATTTCTTTACACCAAAAATCAAGCTCAGCGCCTCTTTGTTTAATTGCGAATAACCCCTTTCGGCTTTCGACAACGTGCGTGACGCACAAGCGACTGGCTTCTCGGATCCATCAAAATATACATGAGATAATACTGCTCCAATGCCAAATGGAGATGCATCACAACTAATTTTTACAGGTAGCTTCAAATCATAGTGAACTAAAATCTCAGAATTGATAAGACTCTGTCTTGCTGCTTGAAAAGCCTCGTTACATGAATTATCCCACTTCCAGGATACATTCTTTTGCAGTAATCTATAAAGGCGGTTAACAACCTTCGAGTAATTTCTAATAAACTTCGAATAATAGTTCATCAATCCTAGGAATGCTCTTAACTGAGTTACTTCAGTCGGTGCTGGCGCGTCAATTATTGCTTTCGCTCTTTCTTTAGAAACTTGAGTTCCTTCTCGACTCAATTCATAACCTAGGAATTGAACTTTCTCCCTGCCGAACTTACATTTCTCTTTCTTAATGGTAAGTCCGCAGTCCTTTAATCTACGTAATACGGTACGAAGTCGCTCGTTATGGATAGTGCGAGTTGGACCGGAAATCAGAATATCGTCAAAAAAACAAACTACACCCTCTAAGTTACACAAAATAGTCTCCATTTCCCGCTGAAAAAGACCGGGTGCTGACGCGATACCAAAACATAAACGATTATAGGCAAATAGCCCCTTGTGTGTGGAAATAGTCACTAATGATTTCGACTCTTCTTCGAGTTCAACTTGCAAGTAAGCATGAGAAAGATCGATTTTCGTAAAAACTGTGCCTCCATTTAGAGTGGCTAATAGGTCTTGAACACGCGGTATCGGATACCGGTCTACTTTGATATCAAGAGATACGGTAGTGTCTCGCGGCATGTTCATTCAAGTAGTTCGTCAGAACGACGCCGATAGCGCTGTCGCAGCGAGCGAGCACCCGTGTATCTTTACAGGAAAAATGTCTGCCCCCTTCACCCCTCAAATTTTACATCGAATTTTCTCAATAAATATACGGTTATAACCAAAACTGTGTTTAGTTACGCCATATAAATCGACTATTCTCTATTGATAGAGACCAGAATAAATATTATAAGTTAAATATTAACAGAGATTCGCCCTTAGCAACGCTAAGCCACGCCCCTGCCGCCTGAAAGTCGAGAGAATCCGATTTCTCGGGCAATATATATATGTCAAAATGTCACTCTAATTCCGCCTATCTTCGGCGATAGTCGGCCATGATCGGAAATGTCTACACAGATGCGGGTACACGCATACGCCATCAAATGTATGTGAGAGTGTGTGAGAGAATATATTCGTTGAATGTCGGTCATGGTTTTCAAAGTGAATAAAATATTTCCATTCGCGTAACGATTTCCCTCGCGTTTATTTCGATCCTCGGACGCGCTTGTTAATAAAAAGTGATAATTCAGTGCAATCGGAGTAATGAATCTCAATAGTGGTGAATGTGACAGACGCTCCGTATAGTTTAATAATCGTTTGTATTTTTTTCGTTTAATCGTGATAATCAACGAATGCAGTGGTATTTTTCTCTAGTTGCCTGTGCATCAAGAGCAGGAAAGGAGACGGTCTCAGAAGAATTCCCATCAGATAAGTTTAATTGCCATCTGACAACTTTAACCTCACTTTCGATGGAAGGACAAATATCTTTGTGTTCATTCTATTTTTCGTTTCCAGCGTCATGCGAGCATGGGGTTAATCGATGGATTAACAAATAAATTTGATGATTCTTCTCCATCAAAGCCGTGGCAGAAGAATAGCAGATGCAATTGAATTGGATCACAGTAATCACAAGTAATTACTTTAACATTAGTTTTTCTCTATTGATACATTTCCTCCTTCGTACTATATTTTAAATAGTGAAATGCTGGATATAATTTTGTTATTTATAATCTGTTACAGAAATAAACGTGCTGCTATTCAATTCCACCCAGAAGGACTCCAAATCATGTGCGAACCCGAGGGGGTTTCTTTCGAACGAGGGATCGTCCACTTGTTGTTCCAAGAATCAGCTACATTAGTTCATTCGGCGGGTTCGATCTGCTGCCTCGAGTGCATGGACGTGCGTCCATCCTTCAATATCCTCCCTACCATGGTCTTGCTGATTCTAACTTCTGTTGCCGCAGCCCGAATGCTCGTCGAAGGTTATTCCTTATTCTTTCTAGCACAGATCTATATTATGCTGCACCTGTATTCTTCTGAGACTTCATAAAATAATTATAAAAACCCCATATAATTCAGCCCTGACAAGTACAATCTTGTCGAGCTGTACCTTATCGAGGAGATCTTTCGATGTAATGATTCCGAAATGTTTCTATAATATTTTGCAACATTCGAGAATTTATCGAGAAATATATATTTCTAACATACGGTAGTATTCACGAATATTGCAAAATATCGTAGGAATGTTACAGAAAAGTTACTTGCAAAAACGTGCTTTGTGGGGTGTAAATGATTATACTAGAGGCGAAGAAGAGATGAAATAAAAGTGAGGTATATGTGCACTTCACGTTTGACAGGTTTGTATATAAATTGGAACTTGTGTGATAGTATAATACGAAAGAGGAAATATATAAATAAAGAAAAAATAATAATAAAGTAGTTACTCCATTATTGTAATCCAATTCCATTGTATCCCTTATTTTTCTCCCACGACTTCGATTGTTGATAGTGGATGGATCAGCCAATAAATTTGATTTTTATTCACTATCAACTATCAAAGTCGTGGTAGAAAAATAAGGGATACACAATGGAATTAGATTACAGTAATGTAGTAACTACTTTATTATTTTTTTTGTATCGATATAGTCCCTCTTTCGAATTATACTATCCCACACAAGTTCGAATTTATATAGCGACCTGTCAAACGTGAAGTGTACATGTACCTCACTTTTATTTCATTAAGTATTACTGCAGAACGAGTACGTTAGAAGATTTTCATGAAGGCTCACGATTTTCTCACATGTCATCTCGTACAGGTGCAACCGAAGAGGATCTAGCTCGTGTCCTGTCCGTAAAAAGATGACTCGATGGACATCGGAGAATGTCCGGCTTGTCACGGAGCGCCTATTACCTACGGTAGATTAATTGCAATACGCGCTTCTCGTTTCATTCATCTATTCCAGCGTTAAATAACTTTTACTTCTGTCAAGGTTAACCTTTTATGAACTGTTTGTGGTAGGAGGCAGCGATCGATATTAGCGACTCGTCGTAGACAAGTTCGTCTATTAAAACTAAAAGGCAATTCGGTGTACCGAACTACTACTGCGATAATGTGCCCGAGCTCACGGTCTATTCTGCGATTACATTAACGTAATCGTGATTATACTCGGGTGGTGGGTGTTCCAAAAGAAGTAAAGTTGATACTAAACATCGGATGCTGTAAGCTGACTTGCTAGTGTATGCTTTGCAACTGGATCATCATCGCAGGAATAATTTGTCTACGATTAGTCACAATCATTGATCGCTGCCCCCTACGATGAACAGTTTGTACAAGGTAAATACTTTGAAAGAAGTGAAAGTTATTTAAAGCAGGAATAATTGAAACGAAAAGCGCATATTACAATAAACGTACCGTGGGTAATAGGCGCTCGGTGACAAGTCTGACATTCTCCGATGTCCATCGAGTCATCTTTTTACGGACAGGACACGAGCTAGGTCCTCTTCGGTTGTACGAGATGACATGTCAGAGTCTGCAGTAATACTTAATGAGATAAAAGTGAGTTACATGTACACTTCACGTTTGACAGGTCGGTATATAAATTCGAACTTGGGATAGTGTAATACGAAAGAGGGACTATATCGATGAAGAAAAAATAATAATAAAGTAGTTACTACATTACTGTAATCCAATTCCATTGTGAATCCCTTATTTTTCTGCCACGACTTTGATAGTTGATAGTGAATGAAAATCAAATTTATTAGCTGATCCATCCACTAACAACAATCAAAGTCGTGGCAGAAAAATAAGGGATACAATGGAATTGGATTACAATTATGGAGTAGGTAACTACTTTAAACACTTGGGTAAACTCACCGAAGAGAAACCCGTATAATTATTTTTTATCACTTGTACACTTGATTTCGAGGTTAGATGCTTCGATCTCCGGAATTGACAGCTACCGGGAGATCAGGGGGTACTTTCTCGATTCACTCGTATCTTTGTGTGCACGCAACTCAGCGAAGTGACCAATCAGGATCAAGTATTCCATTGCGGTGCGGGTCCTGATTGGTCTACTCGCTAAGAAACGTATACGGATCTTAGCGAGTAGACCAATCAGGACCCCCACCACAACGGAATACTTGATCTGCAACAGTTAGTAGATGATTTTTATTCGCATTGGCATGTTTATGATGATATTTGTAATTAATGTTCTACTCGGACTGAAATGAGTCGTAAGTTCAGCATCGAAGCTGTAAATGATGTGGTAATAATTAAATTAAATTTATTTACGAGTAAGGGCGAAATTTCAGCGGTGCATGCAAAAGGATTTCTTAAAACTATTCCAACGTCTCGAGTTAATATATGTAACAACATATCGTCCCCTTCCTGCAAAAAGTCACTAACTAACATTTATCATCAACTAACTTAGTAGGTAGTTTCTGCTCTATAATATCAGTATTATATTTATGGTTTTTAGGTATGTTTATCTTTTTCAATGCTTTTATTATGCATATTTTATAAGGAGTAATAATTCCGTTAGCACAGATCAAACCGCGTGAAATGAAAAATAAGTCAAGAAATTATTACTAAGTTACTTATTTTTTCGTTTTGATAATAGCGGCTCGACTTTCATGATATAAGAATCGCCAAAATACACGCGCTTCGTCTCCCTGTGATACCTCATTTTACTGAACGACGAAATAAAAAGAAATTAGTGAACCGGCGGAGATAACGTCGATTACAATTTGTGCGAATCACTGCTGCGAGTATCAGAGATCATGTATATAGGTATTTCTCGTACCCGATACTTATACATATGTACGGCCGAGTTGCGTGGTGGAACTTCGTTTGACTCCTTTTATATTTCTTCTTCGAAAAGAAAGAAAAAAAAAATTGTATATAAATACTCATTTAACTTTCCTCTCTTCGCGGTTCTATCGCGGTTCTTCTTTCATCTCGGTAGTGTATGCTCGTGCCTCTCCGACGGCGCGCGCGCGCGACTCGGAAAGAAATTGTCCGGTCCGTACTTCTTTTCATTTTCTGCTTTTTCGACGTCACGTCGATATCTTCCTTCCACTTTATTGTCGATAAGTCACGCCCGGACCCGAGACCACTTTGATTTCTTCAACCGCAACGACGAAACCGAATATACTTGTTATCAAATGTAATTTATTTTAACACGAAATAAAGTGCACCAACGATTTAGGCGAAAATACGGATCGGTCCGCGATTATTGTCGAGCACGTCGGTCGGAAATCGCGAGTACAAGGAGAAGACGAACGCGATCACACGTTACGTAACGACTAGTTCGATTCACGGTTCGGACGCAAGAGTGGGGCAGTCTACGTGGCGCGAGACTTGCGAAGAGTGCCACGTAGGCTGCCGTTAATCTAACCAATTCGTCCGCAACCGGTCGCGCAGCTTTGGCGCGAACATTCCGCCCGCCTTGCCATCGGCGACGATGGCGAAACAACCGGAGATTACTGTATTAATTATCGAAGGCTACGTCGCTCGATGTGGCGGCTGCCTCGTCCCGAATGCGAGGAAGCAAGCACAACTTGACGATCGGCCGAGTCAGTTCAGTGGTTGCCGTACGGACGTCGACCACGCGTACGTGGCCGTCCTGCCCTGGATGAAGGCGGATGATCCGGACGAGCACCCACTTGCTCGGTGGGAGCCGTTCATCCCGCAGGAGGGCGATGTCGCCTAGTTGTACTGCCGGTTGACGCTGGCGCCATTTGACCCGGGCCTGAAGTTGTTGCAAGTACTCTCTGGACCAACGCGTCCAGAATTCCTCGGTCATCCGTTGCGTTAATTGCCATCGGGTTAACCGATTGAGAGGCACGTCTTGTAGCCGCGGCTCCGGCACGGCTGTGAGGGTGGATCCGACAAGGAAGTGTCCTGGCGTTAGAGCAGTGAGATCGTCCGAGTCTTCCGTCAAGGGTTGTAGTGGCCGGGAGTTGAGACACGCTTCGACTTGAGCCAAAAACGTGCTCATTTCCTCGTAGGTCAAAGTCGTGTCACCGATCACCCGTCGTAGGTGATGCTTCACAGACTTAACTCCGGCTTCCCACAGTCCACCAAAGTGTGGCGATGCTGGCGGGTTGAACCGCCAACGGGTCCCATCATTGGCCAATCGATTGGCGATGACCTCACTCTCCCTTGAAGCTTCGCGGAACAGGTTCCGAAGCTGGGCCTTTGCCCCGACGAAGTTGGTTCCTTGGTCGCTGAATAACGTGGTGCAGATTCCGCGCCTCGCTGTGAACCGTTTGAACGCGGCTAAGAAACCATCCGTGGTATAGTCGGTTACCGCTTCCAGATGGACGGCCTTTGTGGTAAAACACACAAAGATTGCCACGTAGCCTTTGTATGCTCGATGCCCACGTCCCTTCGTGGTACGAAGTTGGATCGGACCGGCAAAGTCGACTCCGCTACTGTTGAAGGGTCTCGCTGGAGTGATCCGTTCTGCTGGAAGGTGACCCATCAGCTGCGTGGTGGGAGTCGGTCGTTGTCGGTAGCATATTATGCACTGACTGATGTGAGCCCGTACTGTCGTCCGTCCGCGTGGAATCCAATATCGACGGCGCAAATAGGCAAGGGTTTGCTGCGCTCCCCCGTGCAATACCGCTTTATGGCTAGCGTCGACGATAAGAGTAGTAAGCACCGAGGCTGATGGGATAATGCATGGGTGGCGTTCATCAGGACTGAGAGTACCGTGTTTGAGACGACCGCCCACGCGTAGTAGCTCTTGCGGGTCCAGGAATGGTGTTAGATGCTGCAATGAACTCTTCGCTGGTAGAGCGTCATTGCTTCTAAGAGCGCCCTTATTTCGGTCGAAAAGTGCGTCTGCTGCACTCGTCGAATCCAATGTAGCCGAGCCCTGTCGAGTTCGGCTGGTGTAAGGTACGCCGCTGTGCCTTTTGATAGGCGTTGAGTAAGCCTGGTGGACTGGACTCGTTCTTGCAGTCGCTGGATGTAGCGTAGGCACCACGCTGTAATGTGCAATAGCCGAATAAGTGAGGAATAGCGGCCGGTGAGATCCCAAACGTCCCCTGTAGCCGGGTTTACCAGGTTGGTATGTACCCGTTCTTCGAGGTCGATGCCTGAGGGAACTTTGGTTATTTCCGTTTCCAATATGGCGGAGGCGCGGTGAGCCACCCTGGTCCTCTCCACCACAACGGATGTTGTGGTAATTCTGCGGGTGAAATGCCTCGAGAGGCGCAGTCCGCTGGGTTGTCTGTTCCAGGGACGTGCCGCCACTTTGCCTGAGGCAGCAGCGTTTGTATTTCGGACGTCCGATTTGCTATGAACGTCTTCCATCGCGACGGTGATTGGCTTATCCAGTGCAGCGTTATAGAAGAGTCCGACCAGAGGTAGATCGGTTGTGACTCCAGTGTTGTAACGTCCTTTATGTGGGCTACTACTCGAACCAGTAGCATAGCTGCAGCCAGTTCCAACCGTGGCAACGAGATTCTCTTCAGTGGAGCTACCTTCGTCTTGGTGGTTATTATCGTAACCTGCGTCTCTCCGGCGGCGTGTGTGGATCGAAGATACACAACTGCAGCGTATGCTCGCTCCGACGCGTCGCAGAATCCGTGCAGTTCCATTGTTCCACTGTTCATTCGACTGCCAAGCCACCGGGGAACAGAGACATTCCTAAGCTCCGTCAATTGACCGTGGAATTCCTGCCACGTGATAGCCAATCTTTCAGGGTGCGGGTCATCCCATCCAAGTCCACGCGTCCATAACCCTTGGAGCAGAATTTTTGCGGTGATGACTACCGGGGCGATCCATCCCAATGGATCGAAGAGCTGTGCCGTGCTCGATAGCACCGATCGCTTGGTGATCCTCGGTGTAGTTGCTGGGATTTTCACCTGAAATCCAAAAGTGTCTGACTGTGCCCTCCAAGTAAGACCCAATAGCTTGAATGCTGGATTCTCTTCAAATTGAAAGAATTGAGCCTCTTCACGAAACTCTTGGGGGGTGGACTCCAGTAGGATCGGATTATTGGACATCCATTTCCGTAAATTGAACCCGCCCGCCTTGAGAAGCTCAAGAACCTGGTGTTGCTTCTCAAGTGCCGCTGAAAGATCGTCTGCACCTGAAAGCACGTCGTCGACATAAACGTCTTTGCGTAATGTTTCTGCTCCGATTGGGAACCGTCGTTCTTCATCCTGAGCCAGTTGTTGCAGCGTCCGAAGCGCCAAGTACGGCGCACTGCTGACACCGTATGTGACCGTGCGTAACTGGAAGGCTTGAATAGGTTCCTCGGCAACTCGTCTCCACAGGATCCGTTGCAGATCATGATCCTTCGATGCGACCCAAATCTGACGGTACATCTTTTCGATGTCTACGGCGAAGACGATACGGTGTAAGCGCCACCGTGTCACGACGTCCGGTAATTCCCTCTGCAGCTTCGGGCCTATATGTAGACAGTCGTTGAGGCTGATGGAGGTATCCGACGGCTGCGAGGCGTTGAAGACGACGCGAAGCTTGGTCGTACTACTCGTATCTTTGAAAACGCCATGATGCGGCAAGTAGCAACATGGTTTATGCTCTATGCGAGACTCTGGTTGGAGCGTAACCGGAGCCATGTGTCCGAGCGCCTCATACTCTCCAAGGAAATCGGTATAGGCCTGTTGAAGAGCTTGATTGACTGTGAATCGTGTCTCCAGACGTGTGAGTACTTGCTTAGCCGCTCCCAATGTATCTCCTAGTTTCCCGATATTCCTTTTAACGGGGAGCCGAACGACGTAGCGACCATTGTCTAATCGACGATGGGTTAAGTTGAAATGGCGCTCGCAATCAAGTTCATCTGGAGTCAGCGGCGCTCGATTGGTCGTTGACTCCTCCTGAAGCCAAAATCGCTACAGCATGTCATGCAGCTTCTGATCCGCAGTGCACTGGAGAATGGTCGCACTGCTGGACGCTTTCGGCTTGCTCGAGGACTGTGACGGGTATGGTCCAGATAACACCCAGCCTAGTGCTGTCTCTTGTCCAATGGGTGTGCCTGGGTCTCCGATGCGTACGCCCTTCCGTAGCAAACGCGCGTACGTTCCGGAGCCGAGCAACAATTCTATACGGAGCGTGCGCTCCAGTGCAGGATCCGCCAGTGGCAGGTCCCGTAGATGAGGGAATGCCTGCGCGTTGATTTTGCCGTCTGGCAAATAATCCGAAAGTCCAGGGACGACGTGAGCGTCGACCTGAAACAGCTTGTCAAGGTCAAATCGTGAGGCTATCTGTACTGTAACGATACCCTTTGACCGAACGGCGATTTGACCTCCCCATCCGCATACAGAAAGCGGAGTCCAGCGGCGGGTTAATTTCAATCTCTGGGCCAGTCGCTCTGAGATGAGCGAAATCTGGGATCCTTGATCGAATAGGACTCGCGTCTCGTTATGTCCTCCGGCGGACGACGTGGCGATCACGATGGCCGTTGCGAGGAGTCCAGGAGCATCGTCTGAAATATCCTCGTACGGGACCGCCGTATGATGAACATGCGTCGTTCCAGACGTATGCGTGCCGCCGCGGCCATAGTCGTTCGGGGTTGTCGAATTTCCCGAACTTTGAATTTCCGAAGGCGCCGTCGTTTCTCCCGGACTTGATGCTGATGATCCGAGATGTAGACTTGTGTGATGCCTTCCGTTGCAAGTCTTACATCGTCTAGCTGACCGACACGTGGCCAGCTGGTGTGGTCCCAAACAGTTCGTGCATAATTGTTTGGCCTCCACGACCAAGCTACGCTCCTCCACTGGCTTAGCGATATAGGTGGGGCAGAGATGCAGGTAATGTTCTGCTCCACACTGTTCACACTTAGGAATCTTCGCGGCCGTGTGATGTGTGTTAGCTTTGACGGCCTTACCGCTCTTACCTCGATTATCCTTAGCGGTCTGGTAGGATCGGGACGATGCACTTTCCTTGCTTGGTGAGGGTGCGAAGAACTCCACTGCTCTGATGCGAGTCTCAAGGAACTTTTGAAACTCGGGGAACGTGGATGGTTCTCTTGAATCGTTCCGTGAAATCTCCCACGCGCGTCGCGATCGAGAATCCAGCCGCTCAACGGACATGAAGACGAGGATGTCGTCCCAATGATCGACCGGTCTCTCGAGAGTCTTCAGCGCGCCAAGCACTTCGAGGGTGGTGTTTAGCAGTCGCTTCAGTTCCGTAACGGACTCGGTGGTGACCGATGGGATGGCGAAGAGAGTGGTTAGATGCGCCTTCACCAATTGAGCTTTGTGTTCATACGTGTGACACAATAGATCCCACGCCCGATGAAAGTTGTCGTCAAACGTTGAGATGTTCCGGGTCAATTGTTCCGGTTCGCCGACCAGGTTCGTTTTCAGATAGTGGAGCTTTTCCACTTTGGTAAGCTCAGTGTTGGAACCCACCATGGCGATGAACATGTCACGAAAGCTGGGCCACTTGACGTACTCACCGGCGAACTTCACTAAGGTTATACGTGGGACCCTTCGAATGCTCGACGATCCGGGTGCGCTTTCAGCTGGTAAAGTCGGCTGCGCGCCGGCTGCCGGAGTGTTGAGCGAATCGCGATATTCGATAAGCTCGCCTTTTGCCACCGTATACGCTTGCTCGGTCTTATCGAACACCTCTTCCACGAAGTATGGTCGGAGTTTGTCCGTGGGAACGGCCTTAGTTTTTATGAGCTGATGAGTATCCTTGAATTGAGCCCACTGTGACTCGAGCGTTTCGATTCGTGCTATCGCGGCTCCGCGAGTCATCCGTGCGGCGCCCATCTTCTGGAAGTTGCTCACCGTCCTGCTGATGCGACCGCAGAGCATCTGCTGATCGTCGAAGATAGCTTCCATGTTTTCGAGGTTGCTTTAGCGACAAATTCAGGAACGCGCTGGATTGAACTGGACACTGCACAAACTCCGGACACACACACACCACACACTGTAACGCGTGTCCGAGTTGAATTCAGGCGCACACTGGATGGCGCTGAATACTGCACGAACGACGCACACACGCACCCACACACCGTAACGCGTTTCCGAAATGGGATTTTCTGGTACGGCTCGTAGGAGTAACGACCGAAAGAACTCGTAATCCGATAAGGGCTTATCCGGCTCGAAGGACCAAATGTTTTGTTAGAAAGACGAAAATACGGATCGGTCCGCGATTATTGTCGAGCACGTCGGTCGGAAATCGCGAGTACAAGGAGAAGACGAACGCGATCACACGTTACGTAATGACTAGTTCGATTCACGGTTCGACTAAAAAAATTTATAAAAAAAATTTTAATAAAAAAGAACTTGCCGCGTTTTTTCCTTCAAAATAAAAAATTCAGACAGAATTATACTCGATGTTTATGCAGTTATGATTTTAAATAAATTCATACACTTATATACCACCAGTATACCGAATGTCGCACGGGAAACCGATCAGGCGGGGGCCTTCTGAATATCTCTGAATTTGACTTCGGCAGTGCAATTTATGAATCACTCTAGCACCGTCCAAGCACTACCAATTTTTCGGCATAGTGGACAAAATATGAAAACTTAAACGCGGCAAGTTCTTTTTTATTAAAATTTTTTTATAAATTTTTTTAGTCGAATTTTTTAGTAACTTGATTGACAATAATTTTCCTTTCAAATGATGCCTTTTACTTTTAATACATAAATCTTGAACATGGCGATCTTAATTGATTTCAAATCTTTTTTGGAGAGTATTTTACGTATCAATTTTTGTTGGCACTGAATGAACATGCCGCCTTTTTTAACAGAGAATCTGTTTTTGTGGGTACAGGTATACACGACCGCTCGAGGGTGGAAAAGCGTTGTAGAGTTGCGGAGAGTCGGGGCTAACAAGGCCCGGGATTGAATCAAGACCGTTTCCTGGTCCGGACCCCTCGTCGACTGATTGAGGGCGCGCCAAGCAGACGGCTAATTATGAGTACCTATCCGGATCGAAACGAGACTCTGTAGATCTCGTCTGATTATGCTCGCTCGATTCGACGTTTATATGTATGTCTATGAATATCGATCCTACATTTAAATACGCGACACTCGTGGAATATTTCCTGCCGAATTGGTTCAGAAGGATGTTACATCGTTTTACGAAAAAGTTTATTTGTCTTCAAGAAGAAGAATGAATACTCGAAAACAATTGTGAATATAATTATGCGTTCTTAGAAGTGACGAGTATCCACCGAGATAAAAGTATGGTAGATTTGACAAAATTAGTGGTCACGAGCGGGGAATTCAGATTTAGTTATACTTGAACTAATATTTGCTAGACTTGACTACAGCTGGTTTTCGTCAAACAATTTTTAATCATTACAACCAAATTATTTAACTCAAGCAACTAAATCGGTGTTCCCCCACCCGTGACCCTCAATTTAGTCAAATTTACTATTTCTTTTTCTCCGTGTAAGAACCTACGTTTTTCAGATACTTATCATGCGGAGTCAATAAATCGGAAAATAATTCGATTTTCCGGGACGGAGAAACATACGTGCGAGGTTAAGAGAAAAAACATAAATCTGTAAAACATTTCAATCGTTGGACATCGAGTACCACAATAATTTTAGAATATATCACATTTTTCTAAACGGTTAAATTTTAGGGGCGGCCAACGCGATTCGC